>SJYW01043292.1:285711-328685 GCA_006410735.1 Raphicerus campestris | reverse complement strand
AATAAAGGGGTAAGAAAATACCTAGAGAATGCTTTGACTCTATTCCTAGATATTCTAAAAGTGAACGCTTTCAGAAAAAATTTATATTTTTAAGCTGTTCCAGCCTTTAGTGGATGGATAACTTCTGGGAAGATAACAAATGTGTACATAATACTTAAAGAGCAAAATAAAATCGAAAGACCTTCGCAAAATATAATGACTATAATTTACTAACACCTTACTATGTTAGGAAGATAAGAAAGCCTTACCTTTTAGTAACTTTAGTAAGAAAGACTTCCTCAGTGATCATTGCAAATAAATAGAGGACAACAATAGAATGGGAAAGACTAGAGATCTCTTCAAGAAAATTAGAGATACCAAGGGAACACTTCATGCAAAGATGGTCTTGATAAAGGACAGAAATGGTATGGACTTAACAGAAGCAGAAGATATTAAGAAGAGGTGGAAAGGATACACAGAAGAACTGTACAAAAAAAGATCTTCATGACCCGGATAATCATGATGTTGTGATCACTCACCTAGAGCCAGACAGCCTGCAATGTGAAGTCAAGTGGGCCTTAGGAAGCATCACTATAAACAAAGCCAGTAGAGGTGATGGAATTCCAGTTGAGCTTTTTCAAATCCTAAAAGATGATGCTATGAAGGTGTTGCACTCAATATGCCAGCAAATTTGGAAAACTCAGCAGTGGCCACAGGACTGGAAAAGGTCAGTTTTCATNTTCTGTGTATTCTTGCCACCTCTTCTTAATATCTTCTGCTTCTGTTTGATCCATACCATTTCTGTCCTTTATCAAGCCCATCTTTGCATGAAATGTTCCCTTGGTATCTCTAATTTTCTTGAAGAGATCTCTAGTCTTTCCTATTCTGTTGTTTTCCTCTATTTCTTTGCATTGATCGTTGAGGAAGACTTTCTTATCTCTCCTTGCTATTCTTTGGAACTCTGCATTCAGATGCTTATATCTTTCCTTTTTGCTTTTGCTTTTCACTTGCCTGGCTGCATGAAGAGCAAGCTGGAAGGAAGACTGCCAGGAGAAATCTCAGTAACCTCAGATATGCAGATGAAACCACCTATATTGCAGAAAACGAAGAACTGAGGAGCCTCTGAATGAAAATGAAAGAGGAGAGTGAGAATGTTGGCTTAACTGAACATTCAAAAAGCTAAGATCATGGGATCTGGTCCCATCATTTCATGGCAAATAGATGGGGAAACAACAGAAACAGTGACAGACTTTTTTTGCGGGGGGGGTGCTCCAAAATCACTACAGATGGTGACTGCAGCCACAAATTTAAAAGACATTTGCTCCTTGGGAGAAAAGCTATGACCAACCTAGACAGTATATTAAAAAGCAGAGATATTTCTTTGACGACAAAGGTTCTTCTAGTCAAAACTATGGTTTTCCAGTAGTCATATGGATGTGAGAGTTGGACCATAAAGAAAGCTGATCACTGAAGAACAGATGCTTTTGAACTGTGGTGTTGCAGAAGACTTTTGAGAGTCCCTTGGACTGCAAGGAGATCCAACCAGTTCATCTTAAAAGAAATCAGTCCTGAATATCCATTGGAAGGACTGATGCTGAGGCTGAAGCTCCAATACTTTGGCCATCTGATGCAAAGTTCTGATTAATTGGAAAAGACTCTGATGCTGGGAAAGATTGAGGGCAGGAGGAGAAAGGGACGACAGAGGATTAGATGGTTGGATGGGATCATTGTCTAGATGGACATGAGTTTGAGCAAGCTCTGGGAGTTGATGATGGACACGGAAGCCTGGTGTGCTGCAGTCTATGGTGTTGCAAAGAGTCAGACACAACTGAGCAACTTAACTGAACTCTACTGATAAACCATAATGGAAATGAATATGAAAGTGAAACTATATATTATGTATAACCAAATCACTTTGATGTACAGCAGAAATTAACACATTAGTAATCAATGGTAAGTCAATAAAATACATTTTTAAAAAGTGAAAGTGGGGGCATACTACCCATTTTGCTTAAATAGTGAGCTTCCTAGGTGGCACTACTGGTAACAAACCCACCTGCCAATGCAAGAGTCCTAGGAGACACAGATCCCTGGCTTGGGAAGATCTCCTGGAGGAGGGCATGGCAACCCACTCCAGTATTCTCGCCTGGAGAATCCTATGGACAGAGGAGCCTGCTGGACTACAGTTCAAAGGGTCACAAAAGGTGGACATCACTGAAGTGACTTAGCACATACCAGAAAATATTACAAAAGATTATTACAGACAATCGTATGCCTGCAAATTGGATAACCTGGGTAAAACACAGGCATTCCTAAAAATATACAACCTATGAAGACTGAATCATAAAAAAAACAGAATATCTCAATAGACCTATAAATAGTAAGGTGATTGAATCAGAAATCAAAAACTTCCCAACAAAGAAAAGACCTGAACAGATAGCTTAACTGCTGGATTCTACCGAACACCTGAAATAGAATTGACATCAATCTTCCTCAAAGCCTTTCAAAATACTGAAGAGGTGACTTTCCCGGCTTTCCAGTGATTAAGACTCTGCACTTCCACTGCAAGGGTTACATATTCAATCCTTGCTGGGCAAAGTTCCACATGCTGTGATGTTCAGCAAAAAAAAAAAAAAAAAAAAATTCAAAATACTGAAAAGGAAAGAACATTTTCTGATTCATCCCATGAGTCCAGCATCACCCTGATACCAATGCCAGACACAGATGCTGATACTACAAGAAAAGAAAATCACAGACCAATATCCCTTTGAATATCAATACACAAGTTCTCAACTAAATACTAGCAAACTAAATTCATCAGTGTACTAAGAAGATTGTATACCATAAACAAGTAGAATTTATTCCTGGAGTGCAAGGACATTTCTACACTCAAAAATCATTCAATGTAATACAAATGCCTAAATGTAAGCATTAATACTATAAAACTCTTAGGAGAAAACAAAGTAAAAGCTTCATGACATTAGATTTAGCAATTATTTGTTTAATAAGACACCATAAATACAGGCAACAAAAGAAAAAAAATACACCAATGTTGCTCACCAGAATTAAAAACTTTTATATATCAATGGATATTAAGAAGAAAGCAAAAAGGCAACCTACAGAATGGGGGAAAACACCTGCAAATCATATATCTGATAAGGGATTAGTATCTAGAATTTATAAAGATCTACAACTCAACAACAACAGCAACAAAAGACTCAGTTCAAAAATGGGCAAAGGACTTGAATAGAAGCTTCTGCAAAAAAGATATATAAATGGCCAGTAAGCACTGAAAGTTGAGATGCTCAATATCACTAATCGTTAGGGAAATGCAAATCAAAACCACATGAGATACCACTACACACCTGTTGCTGCTGCTGCTGCTGCTGAAGTCGCTTCAGTCATGCCCAACTCTGTGCGACCCCACAGATGGAAGCCCACCAGGCTCCTCTGTCCCTGGGATTCTCCAGGCAAGAATACTGGAGTGGGTTGCCATTTCCTTCTCCAATGCATGCATGCATGCTAAGGCACTTCAGTCATGTCCGACTCTGTGTGACCCTATGGACAGCAGCCCACTAGGCTCCTCTGTCCACAGGATTCTCCAGGCAAGACTACTGGAGTGGGTTGCCATTTCCTTCTTCCACTCACCTCTTAAAATCACTATTATTAAAAAAAAAAGTGTTAGTGAGAATGTGCATAAACTGGAATACTCATTCATTGCTAGTGGAAATGTAAAATGATGTGCCATAAAAACAATATGAATCAAGGCAAATTGAAAGTGGTCAAACAGGAGATGGCAAGAGTGAACATCAACATTCTAGCAAACTAAAATGGACTGGAATGGGTGAATTTAACTCAGATGACCATTATATCTACTACTGTGGGCAGGAATCCCTCAGAAGAAATGGAGTAGCCATCATGGTGAACAAGAGTCCGAAATGCAGTACTTGGATGCAATCTCAAAAATGACAGAATGATCTCTGTTCATCTCCAAGGAAAACCGTTCAATATCACAGTAATACAAGTCTATGCCCCAACCAGTAACAATGAAGAAGCTGAAGTTGAACAGTTCTATGAAGACCTACAAAAACTTTTAGAACTAACACCTTAAAAAGATGTCCTTTTCATTATAAGGGACTGGAATGCAAAAGTAGGCAGTGAAGAAACACCTGGAGTAACAGGCAAATTTGGCCTTGGAGTATGGAATGAAGCAGGGCAAAGACTAATAGAGTTTTGCCAAAAGAATGCACTGGTCATAGCAAACACCCTCTTCCAACAACACAAGAGAAGACTCTATACATGGACATCACCAGATGGTCAACACCAAAATCAAGTTGATTTTATTCTTTGCAGCTAAACATGGAGAAGATCTATACAGTCAGTACAAACAAGACTGGGAGCTGACTGTGGCTTGATCATGAACTCTTTATTGCCAAATTCAGACTTAAATTGAAGAAAGTAGGGAAAACCTCTAGACCATTCAGGTATGACCTAAATCACATGCCTTAATATTATACAGTAAAAGTGAGAAATAGATTTAAGGGCCTAGATCTGATAAAGTGCCTGATGAACTATGGAATAAGGTTCGTGACATTGTACAGGAGACAGGGATCAAGACCATCCCCATGGCAAAGCAATGCAAAAAAGCAAAATGGCTGTCTGGGGAGGCCTTACAAATAGCTGTGAAAAGAAGAGAGGCGAAAAGCAAAGGAGAAAAGGAAAGAGATAAGCATCTGAATGCAGAGTTCCAAAGAATAGCAAGGAGAGATAACAAAGTCTTCCTTGGCGATCAATGCAAATAAATTGAGGAAATTTGTCTTAGACTCACTCATAGATTCCAGGGAAAAAATACTAAAGCTATGCAAGTCATGACATGAAAAAATGTTGGGGAAACTGCACATTTTGTTGGTTTGTTATGTAATATTTGTCACAGTCTAATAGCATTTTGGCTATGGTTTTTCCAGTGGTCATGTGAGAGTTGGACTTGAAGATTGCTAAGTACCGAAGAATCGATGATTTTGAACTGTGGTATTGGAGAAGACTCTTTTGAGAGTCCCTTGGACTACAAGGAGATCCAACCAGTCCATTCTAAAGGATATGAGCCCTGGTATTTCTTTGGAAGGAATGATGCTAAAGCTGAAACTCCAATACTTTGGCCACCTCATGTGAAGAGTTGACTCACTGGAAAAGACTCTGATGCTGGGAGAGATTGGGGGCAGGAGGAAAAGGGGACGACCGAGGATGAGATGGCTGGATGGCATCACTGACTCGATGATTGTAAGTTTGAGTAAACTCCGGGAGTTGGTGATGGACAAGGAGGCCTGGCATGCTGTGATTTATGGGGTTGCAAAGAGTAGGACATGACTGAGCGACTGACCTGAACTTAACTGAATAGCATTTTTACATTTACATGAATGCATATAAATGTACACTGGTGTTCTCTTTATCGAAGACTGAACCACAAATAAAAACAGAACATAAAAGCCGAGAACCTGGATAACCTAGGGACATATGTTTGGTGTGGATGTTTTTGGTTTTGTTGTGCTTGGCTTTGTTTTAGTTTTCACATACACAAATAATTCATTATTTGTCTGAACAACATTAAAAAAAACGCTCGATTTTTAACCTAGAATATTTCAGTTTTCACTTCACATCTCAAATGCACAAAGAAAGAATTGACTTATTGTATCACTCCTCACTACCTTTCTTTTCTGTTGGTATCAGCCTCCTCAGGTACAGATTTGCACAGGTGATTAACAGAATTTTCATGGATATAACTTGGCCTACTACAGAAAATATTAATTCTGTTAGTTTCCCCCAAAGACTGTATTTGTGCTCCCTTCCCTTTGAGTTTCAAATCCTAGTAATGTTACATATGTGGGGATAATAGCAACACCTATCTCATTAGGTTGTGAGGACTTAATGGGATAACAGAATGCAAAATACTTAGCATAGCATCTGGCACACTAATAAATAGCAGCTCCATTTCTACCCTACTTTTGCAGTATAATTTATGCCTATGATGAGCATATAGCTTGCAATCTTCAGTACAGTGCCAATATCAGGCATGTTGCTCTCCTAGTACCCTAATATATTTCTATAGATCCTAAGCTCAAGTCGGTACTCAGAATACAGAGTATGTGCTCATATGATATTAATATATACTCCTTAAGCAATAATAATAGATGTTAGATTTTATATGCTGAGTATGTTAACCATGTCAGGTGCTCTTCATACAATATGTCACTTAAATCTCCCAACATCCCTATGAGATGCACAGTATCACTGCCATTTAATAGATGAAAAAAATAAAGAGATCAATTAGCTTGGCCAAGGTCATATATCTGGTAAGTAGTATCAGCAGGTCTCCTGACTCCCTGCTTGGTGCTTCTCCCACTGTCTCAGAGGATCATAGTTCTGGTTAATCGACACACAGGAAAACACACTTTTTTTAAGTGCTACTTAGAAAAATACAGACTACTTTTAAACACTGCTCGATGTTTGATCAGTTGTTGTGTTCTATTGTCTGAATGTGTGTATCCCTCCAAAATTCATGATATTGAAGTCTTGATGCCCACTGTGATGGTGTCACTGTCGCCACCTTTGGGAGGTGATTAGGTCACAGGGTGGAGCCCTCCTGAATGAGATTCATACCCTTATAAAAAGAGGCCCTTTCTGCTGTGTGAAGACACAATGAGAAGTCTTCAGCCGACCATGCTGGCACCCTGATCTTGGACTTCCAGCCTCCAAAACTGTGAGAAATAAATGTTGGTTGTTTATCAGTCACCCAACCTATGTCATTTTGTTATTGCAGTCTGAATGGACTCAGACACATTCTGAACAAAGAAAGCCAGTAAGCAGTATGATAGAATCATTCTCATACAATAAAAACATTAAGTACTTCTGTTTCCTTGTCTCTAAATTAGGACCGATTTGTCTCACAAGATGGCAAGAACTGATGGGGAAATTGTTAGTAAAGAATCTCCATATTTGAAATACAAATCCTCAATAAGAGAAATATAGATACAGAGCAAGATATCTTGAATACTTGAGCTTAATCTTTGAAAAGGGATTGAAAAGAAAAAAAGCTTGATGTTGAAAATGGCTCAGTTATATTCAGTTGCTGAAGTTATTCTGACAATCAGGTACAATGCAGAAGGGCAGACATTCTCAGGAAATGTTAAGGTTTCCTTGGCAACTATCAAATGCACTGTTCATATCCCCTAGGAAATTTCTGGTCAATAATGACTGAAGTGCTAGAAAACTATTTTTAAACTATCTTTTGAGCTAATTCTATTCTCCTTTCAGAGTTCTTTTTCCTTCAAATTTATTTTAATTGCTTGATTAATGGTTATTTGGTGAAGGTTACTGAACATTCTGTTGAAGGTTTTCACTCTATCAAATAGAATTAAAGATGACAATGAACAAGGAGCTGTTTTGAAAATATTTGAGCAAACTCTAATGTAAATGAAGAGTCAACCCTTGAAGTGTTCACCCAAAGTTACAATCACAAGTGTCTTTCTAAAATTATCATTAATATCTATTACAGAACTTTTATATTTGCAAACTTCTTAGTAATTCATTTGTATTGGCTATTTCACATATCAATCTAGCTAAGACAGACAATGTCTATCCCTATTCTAAGGATGAAAAACCTGAGACCAATTAAATTTAAAATAGCCAGATTTTTTTGACCATTTTAAGAAGATAATCACTGACTTATATTGATGATTTTATAATTTAGAATTGGTATATTACATTACTTGCAATTCTATCGAGTAATACTTGGTAAGATTCTCGGTACCACAAGAATGGTAGACAAGCTAAAATTAATCAAGCCTCGGCACAAACCAAAGACGTGTTAGAATATTTAGAGAGCCTCTGATATTAAAATACCTAATGACAACTTCATTTATTGTTACCATCAGTTGGAGTCTTTGATATTTGTGGAGTATGCTCTCAACTCTACCAGAAATGAGCAGTAATTTTCAATTAAAATCTTCATCATACTTCACCTNACGTGTTAGAATATTTAGAGAGCCTCTGATATTAAAATACCTAATGACAACTTCATTTATTGTTACCATCAGTTGGAGTCTTTGATATTTGTGGAGTATGCTCTCAACTCTACCAGAAATGAGCAGTAATTTTCAATTAAAATCTTCATCATACTTCACCTAGTTTCTTTTCTTACTGGTTAGGGACATTCAAAGTATGGTTCTTTTACTAAGCAGAATAAGTGTTAAAATGAGAATAATTAACTGTTACTGNTTATTAATAATATTAATAATTATAATTAATATAAATATTATATTAATATAAATAATTAATAATGATAATATTTTTCAATTAATTTCTATATCTGGAAACCAGCCCTTATAACATTTGCAAAAAATTTTTAAAAACTGTAAGACTGGATGCTTTACTTACTTCAAAATATAACTCCCCTAGAAAGTACATGTTCATTTCAGCAGCTGGTATATTCAGGAGGCAAACAGAAGCTAAACAATCAGAGAAAGTAACAAGAAAAATAAGTATGCTAAGTATTTTTTTTTCTTCCTCATTTTTTAAAAACAGGAATGAAAAGTTCCAAAGTGAGTTGAAAAGAGGCTAAAATCAAGGTCCTATTAAGAGGACCCCTCAGCATATTTTGGCTGCTCTTAAGGAAAATGAACCCTGTGTGCAACTTAACACTACAAACACAAACAGCAAAAACACTTCACCATGACAATCACCAACAGTCATTTTAAAATATCTGCTATGACCACTTTTTCACAACAAACTGGAAAGACATGATAGCTGCCTCTAATGGTGCTATCTTCTCATCACATAAAGCCCTGGGTACAATGCCTAGTGCATAGTAGTTACTGAATAAACAATAATTCTTCCTNTTTAAAATATCTGCTATGACCACTTTTTCACAACAAACTGGAAAGACATGATAGCTGCCTCTAATGGTGCTATCTTCTCATCACATAAAGCCCTGGGTACAATGCCTAGTGCATAGTAGTTACTGAATAAACAATAATTCTTCCTCCACCTACTAGTACATATAAGAAAAATTCCACTGGTTGACCACACATCTCCCTTTGCCATGTTGTGACCAAGAGAATAGAGGTGGTCATGATTAAGGTAGAGAAAAGGGGAAGCATGGTGAGTTAGCTAATCATGGTAGCACACAGAAATGAGAATATAGGTAAGAAGACTTTTAGATGCATGGAAGGCTAGTTGGCCAAGTGAAAATGTTTGAGAAATGGAAAACAAAAAAGCAGGAAAAGAAGGAGAAATCATGACATCATCTCAAGTATGTATACTTTTAAGGGAGGTCAAAAAGTAAGGTTTATTCCTCTGATTCACATTTTATCTCCCAATGTACTAACCTAGGACACCATGATACTCATATTTGAAAGCATCTGCTTCATGTTACTCATCTTCTGAATGAAGCATTCAGAAAAAGTTTTGTATAATGTGGCAGTGCAAACTTGGGCACACTTGAAATAGAGGGCAGTTATCAGCTATATCACTTAACCAATACTTGCTTAATAAACAATATCCTGTACCTGCAACAAAATTTACATTAATTCTTCTTGCAAACTGCATACCCTATACCCTTCATGGTTATGTTGTTGCTGTTCACTTGCTAAGTGAGGTCCTATTCTTTGTGACCCATGGACCACAGTGCACTAGGCTTCTGTCCTTCACTATCTCCTAGAGTTTGCTCAGACTCCTGTCCATTGAGTCAGTGATGCCATCCAACAATTTTATCCTCTGTCACTGCCTTCTCCTCCTGCCCTCAATCTTTCCCAGCACCAATGGTTTGCCTCTTTGTATCAGGGGGCCA
The DNA here is from genome assembly GCA_006410735.1 of Raphicerus campestris. Classification (NCBI taxonomy): domain Eukaryota; kingdom Metazoa; phylum Chordata; class Mammalia; order Artiodactyla; family Bovidae; genus Raphicerus; species Raphicerus campestris. The sequence goes on along the minus strand of SJYW01043292.1, from coordinate 318,865 downwards.
AAGTACTGGAACTTCAGCATCAGTATCAGGCCTTTCAATGAATGTTCAGGGTTGGTTTCCTTGAGGATTGACTGGTTTGATATCCTTGCAGTCCAAGGGACTCTCAAGAGTATTCCCCAGCACCACAGTTCAAAAGCATCAGTTCTTCAGTGCTCAGCATTCTTTGAGGTGGCAAGAATACGCAAAAGAACTATATAAAAAAAGATCTTAATGGCCCAGATAACCACAATGGTGTGATCACTCACCTCAATGAAAAATCCTGGAGTGTGAAGTCAAGTGGGCCTTAGGAAGAATAACTACAAAGTTAGTGGAGGTGATGGAATTCAGCTGAGCTATTTCAAATTCTAAAAGAAGATGCTCTTAAAGTGCTGCACTCAATATGCCAGCAAACTTNAAATATCTGCTATGACCACTTTTTCACAACAAACTGGAAAGACATGATAGCTGCCTCTAATGGTGCTATCTTCTCATCACATAAAGCCCTGGGTACAATGCCTAGTGCATAGTAGTTACTGAATAAACAATAATTCTTCCTCCACCTACTAGTACATATAAGAAAAATTCCACTGGTTGACCACACATCTCCCTTTGCCATGTTGTGACCAAGAGAATAGAGGTGGTCATGATTAAGGTAGAGAAAAGGGGAAGCATGGTGAGTTAGCTAATCATGGTAGCACACAGAAATGAGAATATAGGTAAGAAGACTTTTAGATGCATGGAAGGCTAGTTGGCCAAGTGAAAATGTTTGAGAAATGGAAAACAAAAAAGCAGGAAAAGAAGGAGAAATCATGACATCATCTCAAGTATGTATACTTTTAAGGGAGGTCAAAAAGTAAGGTTTATTCCTCTGATTCACATTTTATCTCCCAATGTACAGACCTAGGACACCATGATACTCATATTTGAAAGCATCTGCTTCATGTTACTCATCTTCTGAATGAAGCATTCAGAAAAAGTTTTGTATAATGTGGCAGTGCAAACTTGGGCACACTTGAAATAGAGGGCAGTTATCAGCTATATCACTTAACCAATACTTGCTTAATAAACAATATCCTGTACCTGCAACAAAATTTACATTAATTCTTCTTGCAAACTGCATACCCTATACCCTTCATGGTTATGTTGTTGCTGTTCACTTGCTAAGTGAGGTCCTATTCTTTGTGACCCATGGACCACAGTGCACTAGGCTTCTGTCCTTCACTATCTCCTAGAGTTTGCTCAGACTCCTGTCCATTGAGTCAGTGATGCCATCCAACAATTTTATCCTCTGTCACTGCCTTCTCCTCCTGCCCTCAATCTTTCCCAGCACCAATGGTTTGCCTCTTTGTATCAGGGGGCCAAAGTACTGGAACTTCAGCATCAGTATCAGGCCTTTCAATGAATGTTCAGGGTTGGTTTCCTTGAGGATTGACTGGTTTGATATCCTTGCAGTCCAAGGGACTCTCAAGAGTATTCCCCAGCACCACAGTTCAAAAGCATCAGTTCTTCAGTGCTCAGCATTCTTTGAGGTGGCAAGAATACGCAAAAGAACTATATAAAAAAAGATCTTAATGGCCCAGATAACCACAATGGTGTGATCACTCACCTCAATGAAAAATCCTGGAGTGTGAAGTCAAGTGGGCCTTAGGAAGAATAACTACAAAGTTAGTGGAGGTGATGGAATTCAGCTGAGCTATTTCAAATTCTAAAAGAAGATGCTCTTAAAGTGCTGCACTCAATATGCCAGCAAACTTGGAAAACTCAGCAGTGACCACAGGACTGGAAAAGGTCTGTTTTCATTCCAATCCCAAAGAAAGGCAATGCCAAAGAATGTTCAAACTACTGCACAATTACACTCATCTCACACGCTAGCAAAATTACGCTCAAAATTCTCCAAGCTAGGCTTCAACAGTACATGAACTATGAACATCTAGATGGATTTAGAAAAGGCAGAGAAATGAGAGATCAAATTTCCAACATCCACTGGACCATCAAAAAAGCAAGAGAATTCCAGAAAAACATCTATTTCTGCTTTACAGACTATGCTAAACCCATTGACTGTGTGGATCACAACAAACTGTGGAGAATTCTTTAAGAGATGGGAATATCAGACCACCTTACCTGCCTCCTGAGGAATCTGTATGCAGGTCAAGAAGCAACAGTTAGAACCAGACACGGAACAATGGATAGTTCCAAATTGGGAAAGGAGTACGTCAAGGCTGTGTATTGTCACCCTGCTTATTTAACTTACATGCAGAGTGCATCTTGTGAAATGCCAGGCTCGATGAAGCACAAGCTGGAATTAAGATTGCCAGGAGAAATATTAGTAAGCACAGATATGCAGATGACACCACCTTTATGGCATAAAGCAAAGAGGAACTAAAGAGCCTCTTGATGAAAGTGAAAGAGGAGAGTGCAAAACTTGGCTTAAAACTCAATATTCAAAAGGCAAAGATCATGGCATCAGGTCCCATCATTTCATGGCAAATAGATGGAGAAACAAGGAAAAAAATGACAGATTTTATTTTGGGGGGTTCCAAAATCAGTGCAGATGGTGTCTGCAACCATGAAATTAAAAGATTCTTGCTCCTTGGAAGAAAAGTTATGACCAACCTAGACAGCATATTAAAAAGCAGAGACATTACTTTACCAACAAAGGTCTGTCTAGTCAAAGCTATGATTTTTCCAGTAGTCATGTATGGATGTGAGAGTTGAACTATAAAGAAAGCTGAGCGCCAAAGAATTGATGCTTTTGAACTGTGGTGTTGGAGAAAACTGTTGAGAGTCCTTTGGACTGCAAGGAGAACCAACCAGTCCATCTTAAAGGAAATCAGTGTTGAATATTCATTGGAAGGACTGATGTTGAAGCTGAAACTCCAATACTTTGGCCACCTGATGCAAAGAACTGACTCAGTTGAAAAGATCCTGATGCTGGGAAAGATTGAAGGCAGGAGAAGGGAGCGACAGATGATGAGATGGTTGGATGGCATCACCGACTTGATGGACATGATTTAAGCAAACTCCAGGAGTTGGTGATGGACAGGGAAGCCTGGCATGCTACAGTCTATGGGGTTGCAAAGAGTCAGACATGACTGAGTGGCTGAACTGACTGACAGCTTTCTTTATGGTCCAATTCTCACATCTGTACATGACTACTGGAAAAATCAGTTTACGGACTATATGGACTTTGGTTGGCAAAGTGATGTCTCTGCTTTTAAATATGCTGTCTAGATTTGTCATAGCTTTCCTCCCAAGGAGCAAGCATCTTTTATTTTTGTGGCTGCAGTCACCATCCACAATGATTTAGAGCCCAAGAAAACAAAATTTTTCACTGACTCCACCTTTTCTTGTTCTATTTGCCATCAAATGGTGAGACCAGATGCCATCATTTTAGTGTTTTGAATGTTGAGCTTTAAGCCAGCTTTTTCACTCTCCTCTTTCACTCTCAAGAGGCTTTTTAGTTCCTCTTTACTTTCTGCCATTTGAGTGGTATCATCTGAATATCTGAATTTGTCGATTTTTCTCCCAGCAATTTTGATTCCAGCTTGTGCCTCATCCAGCCCAGCATTTTGAATGATGCACTCTGCATAGAAGTTAACAAGCAGGGTGACNTTATTAATAATATTAATAATTATAATTAATATAAATATTATATTAATATAAATAATTAATAATGATAATATTTTTCAATTAATTTCTATATCTGGAAACCAGCCCTTATAACATTTGCAAAAAATTTTTAAAAACTGTAAGACTGGATGCTTTACTTACTTCAAAATATAACTCCCCTAGAAAGTACATGTTCATTTCAGCAGCTGGTATATTCAGGAGGCAAACAGAAGCTAAACAATCAGAGAAAGTAACAAGAAAAATAAGTATGCTAAGTATTTTTTTTTCTTCCTCATTTTTTAAAAACAGGAATGAAAAGTTCCAAAGTGAGTTGAAAAGAGGCTAAAATCAAGGTCCTATTAAGAGGACCCCTCAGCATATTTTGGCTGCTCTTAAGGAAAATGAACCCTGTGTGCAACTTAACACTACAAACACAAACAGCAAAAACACTTCACCATGACAATCACCAACAGTCATTTTAAAATATCTGCTATGACCACTTTTTCACAACAAACTGGAAAGACATGATAGCTGCCTCTAATGGTGCTATCTTCTCATCACATAAAGCCCTGGGTACAATGCCTAGTGCATAGTAGTTACTGAATAAACAATAATTCTTCCTCCACCTACTAGTACATATAAGAAAAATTCCACTGGTTGACCACACATCTCCCTTTGCCATGTTGTGACCAAGAGAATAGAGGTGGTCATGATTAAGGTAGAGAAAAGGGGAAGCATGGTGAGTTAGCTAATCATGGTAGCACACAGAAATGAGAATATAGGTAAGAAGACTTTTAGATGCATGGAAGGCTAGTTGGCCAAGTGAAAATGTTTGAGAAATGGAAAACAAAAAAGCAGGAAAAGAAGGAGAAATCATGACATCATCTCAAGTATGTATACTTTTAAGGGAGGTCAAAAAGTAAGGTTTATTCCTCTGATTCACATTTTATCTCCCAATGTACTAACCTAGGACACCATGATACTCATATTTGAAAGCATCTGCTTCATGTTACTCATCTTCTGAATGAAGCATTCAGAAAAAGTTTTGTATAATGTGGCAGTGCAAACTTGGGCACACTTGAAATAGAGGGCAGTTATCAGCTATATCACTTAACCAATACTTGCTTAATAAACAATATCCTGTACCTGCAACAAAATTTACATTAATTCTTCTTGCAAACTGCATACCCTATACCCTTCATGGTTATGTTGTTGCTGTTCACTTGCTAAGTGAGGTCCTATTCTTTGTGACCCATGGACCACAGTGCACTAGGCTTCTGTCCTTCACTATCTCCTAGAGTTTGCTCAGACTCCTGTCCATTGAGTCAGTGATGCCATCCAACAATTTTATCCTCTGTCACTGCCTTCTCCTCCTGCCCTCAATCTTTCCCAGCACCAATGGTTTGCCTCTTTGTATCAGGGGGCCAAAGTACTGGAACTTCAGCATCAGTATCAGGCCTTTCAATGAATGTTCAGGGTTGGTTTCCTTGAGGATTGACTGGTTTGATATCCTTGCAGTCCAAGGGACTCTCAAGAGTATTCCCCAGCACCACAGTTCAAAAGCATCAGTTCTTCAGTGCTCAGCATTCTTTGAGGTGGCAAGAATACGCAAAAGAACTATATAAAAAAAGATCTTAATGGCCCAGATAACCACAATGGTGTGATCACTCACCTCAATGAAAAATCCTGGAGTGTGAAGTCAAGTGGGCCTTAGGAAGAATAACTACAAAGTTAGTGGAGGTGATGGAATTCAGCTGAGCTATTTCAAATTCTAAAAGAAGATGCTCTTAAAGTGCTGCACTCAATATGCCAGCAAACTTGGAAAACTCAGCAGTGACCACAGGACTGGAAAAGGTCTGTTTTCATTCCAATCCCAAAGAAAGGCAATGCCAAAGAATGTTCAAACTACTGCACAATTACACTCATCTCACACGCTAGCAAAATTACGCTCAAAATTCTCCAAGCTAGGCTTCAACAGTACATGAACTATGAACATCTAGATGGATTTAGAAAAGGCAGAGAAATGAGAGATCAAATTTCCAACATCCACTGGACCATCAAAAAAGCAAGAGAATTCCAGAAAAACATCTATTTCTGCTTTACAGACTATGCTAAACCCATTGACTGTGTGGATCACAACAAACTGTGGAGAATTCTTTAAGAGATGGGAATATCAGACCACCTTACCTGCCTCCTGAGGAATCTGTATGCAGGTCAAGAAGCAACAGTTAGAACCAGACACGGAACAATGGATAGTTCCAAATTGGGAAAGGAGTACGTCAAGGCTGTGTATTGTCACCCTGCTTATTTAACTTACATGCAGAGTGCATCTTGTGAAATGCCAGGCTCGATGAAGCACAAGCTGGAATTAAGATTGCCAGGAGAAATATTAGTAAGCACAGATATGCAGATGACACCACCTTTATGGCATAAAGCAAAGAGGAACTAAAGAGCCTCTTGATGAAAGTGAAAGAGGAGAGTGCAAAACTTGGCTTAAAACTCAATATTCAAAAGGCAAAGATCATGGCATCAGGTCCCATCATTTCATGGCAAATAGATGGAGAAACAAGGAAAAAAATGACAGATTTTATTTTGGGGGGTTCCAAAATCAGTGCAGATGGTGTCTGCAACCATGAAATTAAAAGATTCTTGCTCCTTGGAAGAAAAGTTATGACCAACCTAGACAGCATATTAAAAAGCAGAGACATTACTTTACCAACAAAGGTCTGTCTAGTCAAAGCTATGATTTTTCCAGTAGTCATGTATGGATGTGAGAGTTGAACTATAAAGAAAGCTGAGCGCCAAAGAATTGATGCTTTTGAACTGTGGTGTTGGAGAAAACTGTTGAGAGTCCTTTGGACTGCAAGGAGAACCAACCAGTCCATCTTAAAGGAAATCAGTGTTGAATATTCATTGGAAGGACTGATGTTGAAGCTGAAACTCCAATACTTTGGCCACCTGATGCAAAGAACTGACTCAGTTGAAAAGATCCTGATGCTGGGAAAGATTGAAGGCAGGAGAAGGGAGCGACAGATGATGAGATGGTTGGATGGCATCACCGACTTGATGGACATGATTTAAGCAAACTCCAGGAGTTGGTGATGGACAGGGAAGCCTGGCATGCTACAGTCTATGGGGTTGCAAAGAGTCAGACATGACTGAGTGGCTGAACTGACTGACAGCTTTCTTTATGGTCCAATTCTCACATCTGTACATGACTACTGGAAAAATCAGTTTACGGACTATATGGACTTTGGTTGGCAAAGTGATGTCTCTGCTTTTAAATATGCTGTCTAGATTTGTCATAGCTTTCCTCCCAAGGAGCAAGCATCTTTTATTTTTGTGGCTGCAGTCACCATCCACAATGATTTAGAGCCCAAGAAAACAAAATTTTTCACTGACTCCACCTTTTCTTGTTCTATTTGCCATCAAATGGTGAGACCAGATGCCATCATTTTAGTGTTTTGAATGTTGAGCTTTAAGCCAGCTTTTTCACTCTCCTCTTTCACTCTCAAGAGGCTTTTTAGTTCCTCTTTACTTTCTGCCATTTGAGTGGTATCATCTGAATATCTGAATTTGTCGATTTTTCTCCCAGCAATTTTGATTCCAGCTTGTGCCTCATCCAGCCCAGCATTTTGAATGATGCACTCTGCATAGAAGTTAACAAGCAGGGTGACAATATACAGCCTGGACATGCTCTTTTTCCAATTTTCAATCAGTTCACTGTTCTATGTCCTTTTCTAACTGTTGCTTCTTGAGCTGCATACAGATTCATCAGGAGGCAGGTAAGGTGGTCTGTTATTCCCATCTCTTAAAGAATTTTCCACAGTTTGTTGTGATCCACACAGTCAAAGGCTTTGGCATAGTCAATAAAGCAGAAATAAATGTTTTTCTGGAATTCTCTTGCTTTTTCTATGATCCAGTGGATGTTGGCAATTTGATCTCTGGTTCCTCTGCCTTTTCTGAATCCAGCTTGTACATCTGGAAGCTCTTAGTTCACATACTTTGAGGCTTAACATGAAGAATTTTGAGCATAATCTTGCTAGCATGTGAAATGAGTGCAATTGTCTGGTAGTTTGAACATTCTTTGGCATTTCCCTTCTTTGGGATTGGAATGAAAACTGACATTTTCCAGGCCTGTGGCCATTGCTGAGTATTCCAAATTGGCTGACATATTGGGTGTAGCACTTTAAGAACTCAGCTGCAATTTCATCAGTAGCACTAGTTTGAGCTCATAGTAATATTTCCTAAGGTCCACTTCACTTCACACTCCAGGATGTCTGGCTCTTGGTGAGTGATCACACCAACATGGTTATCTGGGTCATTAAGAACTTTTTTTGTGTAGTTCTTTTGTGTATTTTTGTCACCTCTTCTTAATCTTTTCTGCTTCTGTTATGTCTTTGCTGTTTCTGTCCTTTATCATGCCCATCTTTGCATGAATTCTTACTTTGATATCTCCAATATTCTAGACTAGATATCTAGTCTTTCTTATTCTATTGTTTTCTTCTTTTTCTTTGTACTGTTCACTTAAGAAGGCTTTCTTATCTCTCCTTACTACTCTCTGCAACTCTGAATTCAGTTAGGTATATCTTTCCCTTTCTCCTTTGCCTTTAGCTTTTCCTCTTTTCTCAGCTCTGTGTAAAGCGTTCTTGGGCAGCCACTTTGCCTTGTTGCATTTCTTTTTCTTTGGAATGCCTTTGGTCACTGCCTCCTGTACAATGTTATGAACCTCCATCCATAGTTCTTCAGGCACTCTACCAGCTCTAATTCCTTGAATATATTTATCATCATGACTATATAATCATAAGGGATTTGATTTAGGTCATACATGAATGGCCTAGTGGTTTTCCCTACTTTCTTCAATCTAAGCCTGAATTTTGTAATGAGGGTAATCTGAGCCACAGTCAGCTCTAGGTCATGTTTTTGCTGACTGTATAAACCTTCTCCATCTTTGGCTGCAAAGAATATAATCAATCTGATTTCAGTGTTGACCATCTGGTGATGCTCATGTGTAGGGTCATCTCCTGTGTTGTTGGATGAGTGTGTTTGCTTGATCATTGTGTTCTCTTGATAAAACTCTATTAGTCTTTGCCCTGCTTCATTTTGTGCTCCAAGGCCAAACTTACCTGTTACTCCATGTATCTCATGACTTATAAAATATATCACAAGACTCCTTTAACTCTCCCCTATAGATAGCACATATAGTCACTATACTAAGTTGCTTGTTTTTCCAGGAACATGGAGCTTGTCTTGCCCAGTTCAAACCACCTGAGACCACAAACCATTCAACTGAGCCTGTATAAATATCTGATAGGTAACCTTTCGACATCAGAGGGCCAAAAACTCCACCCTTGAATCATGCTACAGCAGCCATTTTCTGAACACATGCTCCATGAAGAAGCATGTAACTCAGATATGCCTGTGTAGAACACTAGTTTTGTACTGGATAATGGTACCATCTCAAATATGAAGTCAGGTTCATACTAGAGATGAGGGGATTTGAAACTCCAAAGACCATGCAAAGGATCAAAAGATGCAGACAACATAATGAGAACAGAGGTTAAAGGGAAATGGCAACAGCACGGTAAGCAGAGTCCAAAAGGCAGTGGAAAGCAGTGGATTTGATGGCTGAGGGGATTGGGCAGTGATATGCATAGGCAGAATTCCGGTAGGAAGGAGAAGAGAGAGCCTGAATCCTGAGAATTACCGAGTACTAGATATGCTTCTGGTACACTAGGGTTGTACACTCTTCTAAATATGATCCTTCAGTCAATGAAAGATAAAATGTGCAGATGGGTTATCTCAGTACCGAAATGGTTTCAGTGCTTCCTCACTTTCTCATTTGCCTTTGCAATTGACAGACTGACAGAGTAAAATTGAGGTTGCTGCCATTCCTCATGAAAGGGAGCAGAATTTATCACCCCAAAATATGCTACTTTGGGATGAGGGTTATTTTGAGCTAAACCCCAGAAGCTCTTTATCACCCTCTCAACTGCTCAAATTTACATGGAAAGAGGGCCTGCACCAGGGACCAAGAGAGCCTGCACTAGAGGTACATTTTAACCTAAGAAACGTGTCTATACAGCAAAAGAACCTTTCTTCCCAAACATCTTCTTTGACTTCCTGAATGGCTTTTCTCCCCTCTGTATCACCAAACCCCGACTCCTGTCCTCAGTTCAGGATGCTATGTAAGTTCCAATTCCATGGCTGCCTTTGGAGTCTTCACATTTTTACTGGGCTCCCGTATGCACAAAACTGTGTTTGTTTTCTCCTGTTAATCTTCCTTATATCAACTTGATTATTAGACCAAAGAACCTAGAAAGGAAGAAGAAAAATTTTTTCTGTCCCTATGCTTGCAACCATAAGCTACAAAAAACATCCTTAAGCATAAGACTATCCAGTCATTGTAGGAGAGTAACTATCCAGTCATTGTTTATGGCCTCCTCTTCATTGTGGAGTGCTGAAAACAAGCTGGATGCCATGGGGTCAATGAAGGTCCAAATTCTTTCCATGTTCCCTGGTTCTTATCTGTAGGAAACAGTTTTAAACCCTCTAAACCTTCCTGAATACCAAAGGGCAGATTCAAACAGCTGCTAATCAAGGGAGGGAGGGGATGCAGAAACAAAGGAGGAACAGTCAAGAAACAGTAGTATAGCAATTAAAGCAAGATCATGGTTCCTTCTCAAGTTATATATATTTAACAACACCATTGACCTGTTCTTGAGGAACTAAGGCCCCCATCCAGGTGAAGGATGGTAATTTCAGGCTGAGCACAAGACTCCTAGAGCACTACCCTGCTACCTCACCAGCAGCCAATCAGAAGAAAATCATATCCCCTGTAGGCTCTACTTCAAATGTTAAAATGTTCTTCCCCAAAAATCTTCTTCCCCCAAACCATCAGGGAGTTTGGAATTTCTGAGCACCAGCCACCCACTCTCTTTGCTTGGCCCTACAATAGACCTTTCTCTGCTCCAAACCCTGACATTTTGGTTTGTATGACCTCACTGTACATTGGGCACATGAACTTGCATTTACTAACAGTGCCAGCCATCAAAGAAGGAGAAACACCCAATGCCAGTCTGGAGATGTGGGAGCTATATCAAGTTGCTTTTGTTTGAAAGTAACAGAAAAGCCTGTATCAGATAGTTTTAAAAAATAAGATGCTTTAAATCTTACATACTAAAAAGCTCATAGGTAGGGCAGACACAAGTATGGTATGTCAAAGCTCTGTCTTCACTTCTCTGTGGTTCCCTGTTCTTGGCCCTTCTTTGTCTGAGGACTTCACCCTCAGGTGTAGAGCAAGATGCTGACAATAGTTCTAAGAGGGATAAAAAAGAAACATTTTCCAGAAGGCTTTCCAACATTATTTCATATACTTGTGTTTCTGCCAATAAGTCTTTGGCAAGGAAAATAGGCCTATCAAGACAATCTTAGATCAATTTGGACTCACTGAGGCAGGAGATAGCTGGGCTCCAGGCTGAGCAGATAGTTTGTCCCCTGTGGACAGAAACTCCATAACAGCAAGATAACTCGATAGGCTGAGCCCAGCCCAGATATAAGACAGAAACCACATATTTCTCATTCTTGAAGTCAACAAGAGCTCCCAGTCTATAAAGCTCCTTGGAGGTCAAAAGGGGAGTGATGTCAGTCTATCCATAGGCCACTTCACTGGAATCCATCTTGCTTAAGAGATAGGCACACACATGGGAGGATTGTGAGATAAACGAAATATAGACTCAGAACTGGGCTTCCCAGGTGGCACAGTGGTAAAGAATCTGCCTGCCCATGCAGGAGACAAAAGAGACACAGGTTCAATCCCTGGGTTGGGAAGATCCCCTGGAGAAGGGCATAGCAGCCCACTCCAGTATTCTTGCCTGGAGAATCACATGGACAGAGAATCCTGGTGGTCTACAGTCCATGGGGTTGCAAAGAGTTGGACACGAGTGACTGAGCATATACATATAAACTCAGAACCAGGCAAAGCAAGATGACTGGCTAAAGGGAACCTAGAAGAAATGCCCCAAATAAGTGATTCAAGCTACCACAAGGGTGTGTGTGAGTCTCTCTCTGATCTCACCCATGTGTCTATTTACAAGTACTATTTACAAGTTTCACTACTTTCCATCTTTGTGGGAGTTCTTTACTGCAAAGCCAAAGGCCCAGGGTTTTGCCACTGGCCACTGATCTAGGATTCAGAACTCTCAGTATCGAGGCCCAACCTCAGTCTCTGGCCAGGAACCAAAACTCTGCCTCAAGCCTCCATAGAACAAAGCCACCAGAGATCACCATCTCCTGTGGCCTAATATAGGGTTGGCTTTATCAGAGAGGATTGATACCTAGACAAAATCAGGGCTTCATTAGAAAAAGAAAGGCAAGTTGGGAGCATATGTTGGGTGAACTATCAACAGTATTTGTTTCACGAATCATATCACACTACACTTGAAAGGCAAGGAAAAGGAGCTTAATGGATATGTTTTTCTGAGATTCTCAAGCATGTAACTTTACCTCCTATTTTATTTCAAACAGTAACAGCAAAGGTTCTGACAACAAAGTCTATAATTAGAGCACTTCTTCCTTGTCACTATGGTGGCAGTCCTCAAATTATGCAATATTGATTTCCAATGATCCATCAACTCTTCCCATAGTATTAACTTACAACATTTAAAACTAACAGGGCACTAACCAATCTATTAATCAAATATTGATTAAGTGCCTACTATATGCCAGACACCATGCTAGGTGCTAGAGATAGAGAAGCAAGCAACATACAGTTCCTTTTCTTCAGGATGCGTGGGGCTGGTGCACTGGGATGACCCAGAGAGATGACATGGGGAGGGAAGTGGGAGGGGGGTTAAGGGTTGGGAACTCATGTACACCCGTGGCAGATTCATGTTGATGTATGGCAAAACCAGTACAGTATTGTAAAGTAAAACAAAGTAAAATTTTTAAAAAAATAAAAATATATACAAGAATTCCTGGGCTTACAATGAATTTTATTGCTAGAGAAAATGCATACATGAAAATTAAGTTAAATCTTACTTTCCTAAATAAACAGTGAAGACTTCCTAACCAGGGATCTCTTCCCATATTTTTTATTAAATAATCACAAATTCCATACTCTGTTAACTAAAATTATGGTTCTTGATAGCAGACCAGAATATGCCACCACAGATATGCCTTTCTGGCATAAGAATTATTTTGAGAAACAGCAGAAACAGGACAAGTTTTGAAAACAACATAAATTATTCTTTTGTAAGGGAAATTAACATTTATCAGAAGATTTCCCTTTATAAGGATGTCTCCCACAGTTTACTAGGAAGAGAAGGATTATCACAAATCTCCAGAAATTCTAATCAATGAAGAAGTGAAGTGAAGTGAAAGTTGCTCAGTCATGTCTGACTCTTTGCGACCCCATGGACTCTTTACCAGCTGAGCCACAAGGGAGGCCTTCAATAAGGCACACACTTAAATCTGCCTAATAAACCTTATTCTTATTTATGTTATTACTTGCTCACCTTCCCATAACTTAGCTCCCTCATACCTTTCTTCCTTTGCTTTGGCCAAACGTGGTATTTAAGTTCAAATTCTAAGCCACTTCTTTGAGTTACTCAGTTTTAGGTTTCTCCCATGAACATGGGCTTCCCTGGTGGCTAAATGGTAAAGAATCTACTTGCAATGCAGGAGACCTGGGTTCGGTCCTTGGGTTGGGAGGATCCCCTGGCGAAGGGAACGGCTATGCACTCTAGTATTCTGGCTTTGCGAATTTCCTGGACTGTACAGCCCATGGGGTCACAAAGAATTGAACGTGACTGAGAAACTTTCACTTTCACTGTCCCATGTACATATGAGATATATCTATTAATAAACTTCTACTTGTTTTTCTCTTGTTAATCTAGGTTTTGCTGCAGGCACCCCAGCTGAAAAGTAGATGGGTTAAGGAAAGAGGAGATGCCCTGGAGAAGGTAATAGCTACCCACTCCAGTATTCTTGACTGGAGAACTCCATGGACACAGGAGCCTGGCAAGATACAGTCCATGGGTTGCAAAGAGTCAGACATGAATGAGCGACTAACACAAATATATTTGCATACTATAAAGATTTTTAAAGAGTATGTAAACTGATTAGTCTACTAATCAGCAGTATGTAAACTGCTGCACGGCACAGGAGCAGACGAGAGGAAATATACCACGTCCAAGGTAAGAAGCAGCAGTCGACATGAGATAGCCCACGTCCAAGGTCAGGAGTGGCAGCTGTGAGGAGATACTCCACATCCAAGGTAAGGAGCAGTGGCTGCGCTTTGCAGGAGCAGCCATGAAGAGATATCCCATGTCCGAGGTAAGAGAAAGCCAAATACAACCGTAGGAGCTAAGAGAGGGTATCAAAGGGAAGACAGACTGAAACCACAATCACAGGAAACTAGTCAATATGATCACATGGACCACAGCCTTGTCTAACTCAATGACACTAAGCCAAGCCATGTGGGGCCACCTGAGACAGATGGGTCATGGTGGAAAGGTCTGAAAGAATGTGGTCCACTGGAGAAGAGAACGGCAAACCATTTCAGTATTCTTGCCTTGAGAACCCCATGAACAGTATGAAAAGGCAAAACGATAGGATACTGAAAGATGAACTCCACAGGTCGGTGGTGCCTAATATGCTACTGGAGATCAGTGGAGAAATAACTCCACAATGAATGAAGGGGTGGAGCCAAAGCAAAACAACACGCAGGTGTGGATGTGACTGGTGATAAAAGCAAGGTCCGCTGCTATGAAGAGCAATATTGCATAGGAACCTGGAATGTTAGGTTGACCAATCAAGGCAAATTGGAAGTGGTCAAAGAGGAGATGGCAAGAATGAATCTTGACATTCTAGGCATCAGCGAACTAAAATGGACTGGAATGGGTGAATTTAACTCAGATAACCATTATATCTACTACTGTGGAGAGGAATCCCTTAGAAGAAATGGAGTAGCCATCACAGACAACAAAAGAGTCTGAAATGCAGTACTTGGATGCAATCTCTGAAACAACAGAATGATCTCTGTTCATTTCCAAGGCAAACCATTCAGTGTCACAGTAATCCAAGTCGATGCCCCGACCAGTAATGCTGAAGAAGCTAAAATTGAGCAGTTCTATGAAGACCTACAAGACCTTTTAAAACTAACACACAAAAAAGATGCCCTTTTCATTATAGGGGACTGGAGTGCAAAAGTAAGAAGCCAAGAAACAATAGGAGGAGCAATCAAATTTGGCCTTGGAGAGCAGAATGAAGCAGGGCAAAGGATAATAGAGTTTTGCCAAGAGAATGCACTGGTCATAGCAAACACCCTCTTCCAACAATAAAAGAGAAGACTCTACAGATGGAAATCATCAGATGGCCAACACCGAAAATGGATTGATTATATTCTTTGCAGCCGAAGACAGAAAAGCTCTATACAAAACAAAAACAAAACTGGGAGCTGACTGTGGCCCAGATCATGAACTTATTGCCAAATTCAGACTGAAATTGAAGAAAGAAGGAAAAACCAATAGACCATGCAGGCATGACCTAAATCAAATCTCTTGTGATTATAAAGTGGAAGTGAAAAGTAGACTTAAGGGACTACATCTGATAGACAGAGTGCCTGATGAACTATGGACAAAGGTTTATGACACTGTACAGGAGACAGGGATAAAGAACATCCTCAAGAAAAAGAAATGCAAAAAAGAAAAATGGCTGTCTGAGGAGGCCTCACAAATAGCTGTGAAAAGAAGGGAAACAAAAAGCAAGGGAAAAAAGGAGAGATATACCCACTTGAATGGAGAGTTTCAAAGAAGAGCAAGGAGGGATAAGAAAGCCTTACTCAGAGATCATGCCAGAGAAATAGAGGAAAACAATAGAACGGGAAAGACTAGAGATCACTTCAAGAAAATTAGAGACACCAAGGGAATATTTCTTGCAAAGATGGGCTTGATAAAGGACAGAAATGGTATGGACCTAACAGAAGCAGAAAATATTAAGAAGAACTGGAAAGAATACAAGAACAACTGTACAAAAAAGATCTTCATAACCCAGATAATCACAATGGTGTGATCCTTCACCTAGAGCCAGACATCCTGGAATGTGAAGTCAAGTGAGCCTTAGGAAGCATCACCACGAACAATGCTAATGGACATGGAATTGCAGTTGAGCTATTTCAAATCCTAAAACATGATGGTGTGAAAGTGCTTCACTCAATATGTCATCAATTTGGAAAACTCAGC
This sequence comes from Raphicerus campestris, assembly GCA_006410735.1. Taxonomy (NCBI): domain Eukaryota; kingdom Metazoa; phylum Chordata; class Mammalia; order Artiodactyla; family Bovidae; genus Raphicerus; species Raphicerus campestris. Next base: position 303,035 of record SJYW01043292.1, on the reverse strand, counting down.
AGTGGCCACAGGATTGGAAAAGGTCAGTTTTCATTCCAATCCCAAAGAAAAGCAATGCCAAAGAATGCTCAAATNCAGTCTATGTTCAATACAGGATACAGGTTGCTTGGGGCTGTTGTACAGGATGATCCAGGGAGATGGTGTGGGGAGGGAGGTGTGAGGGGGCTTCGGCATGGGGAGATCATGTACACCTGTGGCGGATTCATGTCAATGTATGGCAAAACCAATACAGTACTGTAAAACAGAATAAAGTATTAAAAGAAAAAAGAATGCTTGATGGTATTTTTAATTAAAAAATAACATCCAAAATCTTTTTAGTACTTGAAACTTTGGAGCTTTGCTAAGTTAATTTAAATGATGGAAATTTATTGAACATCTAGATAATTTCCAAATAAAATAAAATAACATAAAATAGTGAAACATTTATTACTAAGCATAAGTTTATCTACTTTTGATTTTCTATTACAAAGTAACTAAAGATAGTAAGGCTTATTATTAATGGTAAACATTTTCTGTGCCACATTGAAAGACTGTACTATGAGAAACAGTACATTTTTGAATGGATGTATTTATAAATTTTCCAATCTAAAGAACACTGGTGTAACAGACAATCCATAATTTTTTACTACTTAGTTTTCACTATAAATTAAAGTTTCTAAGGGTAAATTATCTTGGTCATCTGAGGCAAACAGCTGACTCTTTTTGGGAAAGTCCCTGATGCTAGGAATGATTGAGGGTATCAGAGGATAAGATGGATGGATGGCATCACCAATGCAATGGACATGTAGTTGTGCAAACTTCAGAAGTTGGTGACAGTCAAAGAGGCCTGGCAGTCCATGAGGCTGCAAAGAGTCAGACTCAACTGGGCAACTGAACAACAACAATAAGGGTAAAGAATTTTCATAAATGTAATTAAAACTGCTAGAATTAATAAGGGAGCCATCTCTGTATACAAAGGAAGTATTGACAGGAGGTACGTTTTCAGTAATAGAAGGTATGAAGAATGGGGATATATCTTTGTTGAAAGAAAAAAAAAGTTGAAGACTTATTAAAAAGGAGTCTTTGGAAAGGATTTTTCTTGTTTTGATATGTTAGAATTGCCTAAGGGTAGAATGAATGAGTCAATATCAAAAGTAAGCCTGTACAAAATTAGAATTTAGCTTTCTCTGTTAAGAGGTCAAAGTTTTCTGAGACTCTTGGTCTGCTTTTGTAACTGTCGGTGAACGTTTCTTTACCTTTTAAAGCAATATCTACCTAGAAAGCAAAGCTTCTTTTTTTTTTAATCAAAATCATTTCCTGTGTTGTTTCTATCATGTCTGCAGTTACTTAGGAAAACTGAGTTTTCTTAATATTAAAAGAGTTAAATTTTGCTTACAAGTACATACCCTTTTATATCGCTTTTGAAATCCTCATCACTTTGATTAACTGGATAATTGAGTATTGTTTCATAATGATCTGTGATCCTATTTAGGCATGTGCCCAAAACTCTTTGATATTTTCTACAAATTTTGCCAAATCAATTTCTAAATGAAGTCTTTATTGACCTCAAACAAACTTCAATTTTCCCAGAGGGCCTCCAGAGCATTTCAAAAAATTTGTTCTGTCATGGTGTAAAACAGAAGATTTAACACTAATTGAGCTTATTGATATGTTAAATTACATGGAAAGTAATGTCAAATAAGAAGTGACACTAAGCCTCTTTTATGTCTTTTTGTCTATAAGTATTCCAGAAATTGTATGTAATACCTGGAAGTCTGATATGTCCTGATATAATGTTCAGCTCAGTTCAGTCACTCAGTCGCGTCTGACTCTGAGATCCCATGGGCTGCAGCACACCAGGCTTCCCTGACCATCACCAACTCCTGAAGCCTACTCAGACTCATGTCCCTCACATCGGTGATGCCATCCAACCATCTCATCCTCTGTCATCCCCTTTGCCTCCCACCTTCAATCTTTTCCAGCATCAGGGTCTTTTCCAATGGGTCAGTTCTTCACATCAGATAGCCAAAGTATTGGAGTTTCAGCTTCAGCATCAGCCCTTCCAATGTATATTCAAGACTGATTTCCTTTAGGATGGACTGGTTGGATCTGCTTGCAGTCCAAGGGAATCTCAAGAGGCATCTCCAACACCACAGTTCAAAAGCATCAATTCTTTGGTGCTCAGCTTTTGTTATAGTCCAACTCGCACGTCCATACACGACTACTGGAAAAAAAACAGCTTTGACTAGACGGACCTTTGTTGGCAACATAATGTCTCTGCTTTTTAATAAGCTGTCTAGATTGGTCATAGCTTTTATTCCAAGGAACAAGTGTCTTTTGATTTAATGGCTGCAGTCTTTTGGAGCCCCCCAAAATAAAATCTGTCACTGTTTCCATTGTTTCCTTATCTATTTGCCATGAAGTGATGGGACGGATGCCATGATCTTCGTTTTCTGAAAGTTGAGTTTTAAGCCAACTTTTTCACTCTCCTCTTTCACTTTCATCAAGAGGCCCTTTAGTTTTTCTTCACTTTCTGCCATAAGGGTGGTGTCATCTGCATATCTGAGGTTATTGATATTTCTCCTGGCAAACTTGATTCCAGCTTGTGCTTCATCCAGCCTGGCATTTCTCATGATGTACTCTGCATATAAGTTAAACAAGCAGGGTGACAATATACAGCCTTTATGTACTCCTTTTCCAACTTGGAACCTGTCTGTGGTTCCATGTCCAGTTCTAACTGTTGCTTCTTGACCTGTATACAGATTTCTCAGGAGGCAAGTAAGGTGGTCTGGTATTCCCATATCTTTAAGAATGTTCCACAGTTTTTTGTCATCCACACAGTCAAAAGCTTTGGCATAGTCAATAAAGCAAAAAAAAAAAGATATTTTTCTGGAATCTCTTACTTTTTCAATAATCCAATGGATGTTGGAAATTTGATCTCTGGTTCCTCTGCCTTTTCTAAATCCAGCTTGAACATATGGAAGTTCACAGTTCACATACTGTCGAAGCCTCACTTGGAGAGCATTACTTTGCTAGCATGTGAGATGAGTCCAATTGTGCAGTAGCTTAAACATTCCTTGGTATTGCCTTTCTTTGGGATTGGAAGGAAAACTGACCTTTTCCAGTCCTGTGCCCACTGCTGAGTTTTCCAGATTTGCTGGCATATTGAGATTGAGCGCAGCACTTTCACAGCATCATCTTTCAGGATTTGAAATAGTTCAATTGGAATTCCATCACCTCTACTAGCTTTGTTTGTAGTGATGCTTCCTAAGGCCCGCTTGACTTCACATTCCAGGATGTCTAGCTCTAGATGAGTGATCACACCATCATAGTTATCTGGGTCATAAAGATCTTTTTTTGTATATAATGTTAATCAATCATAATCTAGTTATTATCTTAAAATGTTGTATATTAAAGAAATTACCAAATTTCCTTGTCAACTGTATTACAATGAAATTTCATCAGATCTTTAAGCATGGCCATTTTTAAGTATTTTGTCATCTACACAGAGTTACTGTTTTACACAGATGCTTTTACAAAAGTATTACTTCAAAAAAAAAAAGTGCCTTATCTTCAAGAAGATTCATTGAAAGAACTTTCAACAAATACAGGTTTCTGATAACCTTAAGAACATAAAACTGAACTGGGTAAGAGTTTGCAGAACTCCAAGGAAAAACTGAATTCATAAAATTACTAACAAAAGATCCAGATCAATAAGAATTCATTACATGAGACTGAATGGACTAATGAGGATGATACATAATTTTTGTGGCTTTTTGTTTTACTGCTGGCTCTCTAATGTTTTGCTTCTCTAATGTTTTGCTTCTCCAGATCTTAATAAGACTTTTTCTCTTTTCTCCTAAGCTATCAAAAATTTGATAAGATATATCTTTGTGAACAAAGACAAAACATTTACTTTTTTCCCCTACCTCAGACCTCCAGCTTTCAGAAACCCTTAAATATTCTTTTCATGGAAATATATTTATTTGCATACATTCAATAAGAATCTGTTGTAATTGTAAGGCAACAGTACTGGAGTGGATAGTTATTTCCTTCTCCAGGGGATCTTCCTGACCCAGAGGTCAAATCCGAGTCTCCCGCATTGTACACAGACGCTTTTACCGTCTGAGCCACCAGGGAAGTCCTTAAATATTCTTTCCATGGCAATATATTTATTTGCATACATTCAGTAAGAAGTTGTTGTACTTGAAACAAGACACAATTAGAAACATTTGGTTATATTACCAAGGCTTTGACGAATACCATATCTGAGACAGGTATACAGAGATTCAGATATGACAATTTTAAGGAACTCATGCTGACTTTATGGAGTCACTAAAAGCCCTTGGAAAAACAGTCTGGTACCATCCCTACAGACTTCCCAGCAGTCGTATAGAGTGAGTAAGAAACGTCATTTCTTGGCAGTTGTAGAAACCTCAGGATACTTGGGAATGGAACATTAAGAGGAGAGGAAGTCACCCAAATCTATAGGTATTGTACACAAAGTCTGATGACAAGTATTGGCTTCACTTCCTAGCCTTGAGAGCCTGTTACCAGTTCAGTCTGAGATTCCTTATGAAAAGTTCCAGCATAATATACATAAGAGAACCTAAATGATCAATCATTTTTCTTGCTGCACTTATGTAAATAACCAGACCAAGTTTATTGAATCTAACCTTAGTTTGCCAAAAAAATTAGTCTTAATTTGGCTATCTTTGGTAGAAATGAGGGTAATTTTAGAGAGGAAATCCTATGTTTCAATAGCATACCTTTCTGGACATTAGATTCTAGTACTGTTCTTTGTATCTGAGATTTTGTTATTTACTTATAAACTAGACTGGATCCTAAATTCTTCTAGTTTCCTCAAATATCTGACTATGTATCTCCAAACTAACATCTCCAATTTTNAGAACATAAAACTGAACTGGGTAAGAGTTTGCAGAACTCCAAGGAAAAACTGAATTCATAAAATTACTAACAAAAGATCCAGATCAATAAGAATTCATTACATGAGACTGAATGGACTAATGAGGATGATACATAATTTTTGTGGCTTTTTGTTTTACTGCTGGCTCTCTAATGTTTTGCTTCTCTAATGTTTTGCTTCTCCAGATCTTAATAAGACTTTTTCTCTTTTCTCCTAAGCTATCAAAAATTTGATAAGATATATCTTTGTGAACAAAGACAAAACATTTACTTTTTTCCCCTACCTCAGACCTCCAGCTTTCAGAAACCCTTAAATATTCTTTTCATGGAAATATATTTATTTGCATACATTCAATAAGAATCTGTTGTAATTGTAAGGCAACAGTACTGGAGTGGATAGTTATTTCCTTCTCCAGGGGATCTTCCTGACCCAGAGGTCAAATCCGAGTCTCCCGCATTGTACACAGACGCTTTTACCGTCTGAGCCACCAGGGAAGTCCTTAAATATTCTTTCCATGGCAATATATTTATTTGCATACATTCAGTAAGAAGTTGTTGTACTTGAAACAAGACACAATTAGAAACATTTGGTTATATTACCAAGGCTTTGACGAATACCATATCTGAGACAGGTATACAGAGATTCAGATATGACAATTTTAAGGAACTCATGCTGACTTTATGGAGTCACTAAAAGCCCTTGGAAAAACAGTCTGGTACCATCCCTACAGACTTCCCAGCAGTCGTATAGAGTGAGTAAGAAACGTCATTTCTTGGCAGTTGTAGAAACCTCAGGATACTTGGGAATGGAACATTAAGAGGAGAGGAAGTCACCCAAATCTATAGGTATTGTACACAAAGTCTGATGACAAGTATTGGCTTCACTTCCTAGCCTTGAGAGCCTGTTACCAGTTCAGTCTGAGATTCCTTATGAAAAGTTCCAGCATAATATACATAAGAGAACCTAAATGATCAATCATTTTTCTTGCTGCACTTATGTAAATAACCAGACCAAGTTTATTGAATCTAACCTTAGTTTGCCAAAAAAATTAGTCTTAATTTGGCTATCTTTGGTAGAAATGAGGGTAATTTTAGAGAGGAAATCCTATGTTTCAATAGCATACCTTTCTGGACATTAGATTCTAGTACTGTTCTTTGTATCTGAGATTTTGTTATTTACTTATAAACTAGACTGGATCCTAAATTCTTCTAGTTTCCTCAAATATCTGACTATGTATCTCCAAACTAACATCTCCAATTTTCTCCCACCTTTTTGACTTGGAATCACTGAAAACTAAAGTTGCCCTTTCTTTCTGAAGCCCTGCAAACTGAAGCTAGATGAGTTGACATAAACTTCAGTAAAATCACTATAATAACTTATATTTATATAATTTTCTTCATGCCTTTTGCTGTATGAGCTGCTCAGAAACTTTACCCAATGATATTGTCAGAAAAATTCAAACTACAAACCAGGAAAATCTGTCAAATTGCCACTGCGTGGACTCACTCCAACTAAAGACGCTTCGAGCCTGACATCTAGAAATCTTAGCTTGCAGCTCTCAGGACTCAGACACTGGACTTATAATTTGTGCCAATCATTAGCCTTTGTTTCCTTAGAAATTCCTCTTATTAAATACCTGATGTCTTACACAATATAGGCCTAACTTTGGGAGCCTAGCTGCATCTCTTGTCTCCTAAAATGAGACACAACTGTTTAACTGAACTGACCTACTCTCAAAGAGTGAGAAACTGGTTCAAAGAGATGAAGCAATCTATCATCTTGGCTTCTGGATTGTAAAACTTCCCAGGGAAATTTTAAAGGCAGGACTGGGGAGAGCAGAATTTGTCACTGTGATATACGGCTCTTTGACATAAGCATTATTTTGGGCTGATTATTTTTTTTTAAGAGCAAACACAGGAGAATTATGAAAACAGCAGAAGCTGCACTTTTGTGGGGAAAATTAATATTTATAAAAGAACTCTCCATTTGTAATCTCCCTCTCTGTACCAGGAGGAGATGAATGACCACACCTCTAGAAACTATCAATGGAGAAGGCATCGACTTCAATCTGCATAAGAACCTTACCCTTTACTGTGCTTTTCCTAGTCACCTCCTATAATTGACTCCCAACATCTTCTTTTGTCTTTAGTCAGAGATGGTATTTGGCCATTTCAGAGTTAGGTCAATTTTCCTGGGTATCTCCATGTGTACAAGAGGTATACATGTAATTAAAATTCTATTTTTTTTTCTTGTTGATCTGTCCTTTAACAAGGAGGAGAGGGTGGTCTCAGCCAGGAACCTAGAAAGAGAAAAATTATTTTTCCTCTCCTACACTGCATTTCGTTATTACTATTACTTTTCAGGTAGCAATTTTCAGTCTGAAATTTACTCTGTCATCTATATACTATGTGCTGTGGACAGCTGTCAGTTAGACAAAGACTCTAATCTACCACTTGTCCAAAGATGGCATAAGTATCCATGCTAAAATACTTGTCATCTCTGACAAGGACTCATTAACTGTTGGGTCAGAAAGCCATCCACAGATACAAGATGACGTGAGTAGCCCCTCAAACACAAGTTGACAAAATGTTCAGTTGTGTGGTTGGTTATAGGTTAGTCATTAATACAAACTAATAATAGCACACAGACGCTTACTCCTTGGGAGGAAAGTTATGACCAACCTAGATGGCATATTCAAAAGCAGAGACATTACTTTGCCCACAAAGTTCTGTCTAGTCAAGGCTGTGGTTTTTCCAGTGCTCATGTATGGATGTGAAAGTTGGACTGTGAAGAAAGCTGAAGGCCAAAGAATTGATGCTTTTGAACTGTGGTGTTTTAAAGACTCTTGAGAGTCCCTTGGACTGCAAGGAGATCCAACCAGTCCATTCAAAAGGAGATCAGCCCTGGGTGTTCATTGGAAGGACTGATGCTGAAGCTTAAACTCCAATACTCTGGGCACCTCATGCGAAGAGTTGACTCATTGGAAAAGACCAGATCTGATGCTGAGAGGGATTGGGGGCAGGAGGAGAAAGGGACGACAGAGGATGAGATGCTGGATGGCATCACCGACTCGATGGACATGAGTTTAGATGAACTCCAGGAGTTGGTGATGGACAGAGAAGCCTGGCATGCTGCAATTCATGGGGTCGCAAAGAGTCGGAGTTGACTGAGCGACTGAACTGAACTGAACTGAAGCCGTGTCTGACTCTTTGCCACCACATATTCTTGGTTGAATCAGTTATCAACACTGAAAAGTATACACATTTTTTTTAAAGTCAAGCCAAGGATTTATCATAAATGGACATCTGGAATAAATGACATAATTATAGAGGAGTAAAACATAAATATCCCTTACTCCTCCCTCATTGTCAAAAAAAGCTTCAGAATGAAGAGATTTAGCTAATTATGGATTTCTGTCTGGAAAAGCTACCACTGCTAGTTTGTACTATTCTTCTCCAATAAAAATGCATGTGTAATGACCTGTAACAAAATTTCTAAATTGTTGATTGTGTTCCCCACCGATCACAGAACTTCCATCTCTAATTATCTCATGGTAATCAAATGTGAAATCACCAGCTTAAATGAAGAGGAGAATACATACTTAACTCCTAGGTAAATTTAACAATGTACAATCAAATCCCATATACTTAATCTAAGAAGAGTAGAAAATAAAATCCTATCATTTGTCCAAGAGCACAGAAGAGACCCTGACAAAGCAGGATACAACCAAACGTGGGGACACAGAAATCCAGATAGGTGACCCAATCATACATGATAGTTTTTATCCATACTATATGATTTTATGTTTACTGTTTCTAGGCAATGAGACTGCTTCTCTAATGAAAAAGGTATAAACTGTACTGCTTCAAACCTATGTCATGTCTCAAAAGGTGCCATGCTGTCTGCTCACACTGAAATAAAATGAAAACACAAATGTATGCCAAGTCACGCAGCTGCAAAGGGGTGAAATGAAGCCATTGCTGTGCTGGTATATGGATTAATGGTGCCTTTTGTTGTCAGTTCTAACAAACACTACATCAAATTTGCAGCCATGGCTGATTCATGTTATAACATTCACTCTCAGGTTTTTCTCTCCAGAAAGCCTATTCCACAGTTTATGAAGCTGGAGAGACACGAGTTGTGCATAACCTCAGAAAAGCTAAGGGGCATCTCATTCACTGGTACTGATCAGTGGGCAGATAGCTAATTATTTTGCTCACAGCCAAAAAGGAACATTTTTCCATTTCAAGATTTTAGCCTATATATTTGAGGAATGTGTAGGTCTGTGAATCAGTCGGTTTAAAAAAGAAAAAAAAATGTTGTAATCAACCTCTTGAAAACAGGCATTACAAAGGTTTATTACATTATTTTTAATATTTCTAAAATTCTAGGAGGAGGTAAGCTAAGATGGCAGAGGAATAGGACAGGGAGACCACTTTCTCCCCCACAAATTCATCGAAAGAATATCTGAATGCTGAGCAAATTCCACAAAACAACTTCTGAACGCTGGCAGAGAGCATCAGGCACCCAGAAAGGCAACCCATTGTCTTCAAAAGGAGGTAGGACAAAAATATAAAAGATAGAGAAACAAAAGAGCTAGGGATGGAGACCCATCCCGGGAAGGGAGTCTTTAAAAGTATAATAATAAAATTTTAAAAAGAGAGAGAGAGAGAAGTTTCCAAATACCAGGAGACCCTCTCACCAGCGGGTCTGTGGGGAGTTTTGGAACTCAGAGGGCAACCGAACCAGGAAGGAAAAATAAATAAGTAAAAACCACAGATTATGTGTCTAATGGCAACTCCCAGCAGAGAAGTAGCCGATGGCATCCGCCACCAGCAAGCGGAGGCTGAACAGGGAGGTGCAGGACCGGGCCTGAATGCCCTGAGGGCAATCTGAGGGAGCTAATGTGGGATAGCAACCTAAACTGTGGGATAGCCAGAGAGAGAGAGGAAAAAAAAAAAATCAGAGACGGAGAGAGAGAACCATCCCACGAAAAGCTCTAACCTAAGGCACTGCTGGCCCACTCACCCAACAGAGGACTGAGCGAACCCCAGGGCAGAGCTAGCCAGCTGCAGACCGCCCACCCACGCCGCAGGCAGGGAAGCAGCCAGAGCCGAAAGGGGCACACTCGGCCCAGGAGACGGCGTCCTCTGCCAAACTGCAATCAGGCTTCTGCTTGCTAGTCAAGACTTCCTGGGATTCTGGATGGTTGACATCCACCAGGAGGGCCACAGCCGTAGATCAGCTCCCCAGAAGAGACACAGGCGCCCTCTGCCACCCACGAAACCAAGCCGCTGGGACCAGGGAGGTGATAAGACGCACCCATCACCTCAGGAGAGTGTGCTCCCCAAGCACCTGGTCGCCTGAGCTGCTCAGACCTGGGAAGGGCACAAAACACAGGCTCAACCGAGTCTGCGCCTTTGGGGAGTACTTGAGAACCTGAACCTGAACCTGAGTGGCTTAGACCTAGGAAGCGCACGCAAGCCAGGGCCCGCTTTAGACAGATCACTTGCAGAGCAACCTGGAGCCTGAAAGCACACATGCCGTGAGCCGGGCCAAACCCAGTGTGACCGAGACTGCGAGCGCTCCCCGCACGCACCCACACTCCCCACACTGACATCTGTCCGCAGTGTTCCTCCCTCCCCACACCAGCACGGAACAAGTGAGCCTAAATAAGTGACCACCTTCGCCCCCTTGTGTCAGGGTGGAAATTAGACACTGCAGAGACCTGCAAAGAGAAGAAGCGAAGATAAACAGAGGAAGAGCTTTGGAAGTGACAGGCGCAACAGATTAAAGCCCTGTAGTTAGCACCGACTACACTGGAAGGGCCTACAGATCTTGAAAAGTATAAGCTGGAACAAGGAACTATCGGAAACTGAACTGACCCCACACCGCCCGCAACAGCTCCAGAATAATTCCTAGATATATTTTTACTATTATAATTTATTTTAATATTAATTTTTTAAGCTTTTAAGTCCTCTATTACTCCTTTAATTTTCATTTTTATAACCTACTATTACCTTGCAAAAAAAAGGACCTTATTTTTAAAACAAACTTCATATATATTTTTTATAATTTTCGTGACTTTTTTTTAATATTGTACTTTTGAAAGTCTAACCTTTACTCTATATTTTTAATCTTTTTTTTTGTATTTGTTATCAATTTTGTACCTTTAAGAATCCAATCTTCACAACCCATTTTTACTTAGGAGTGTGATTACTGGCTTGATTACTCTCTCCCCCTTTTGACTCTTGACTCTCTTTTTTCTCCCCCAGGTCACCTCTATCTCCTCCCTCCCCCTTCTCTTCTCTACCCAACTCTGTGAATCTCTGTGTGTGTTCTGGGCTGAGGAGAACACTTAGGGAACTGATTACTGGCAGGATATGTCTCTCTTCTTTCGATACCCCCTTTTCTCCTCCTGGTCACCTCTATCTCCTTCCTCCCTCCTGTCTTCTCTGTGTAACTCTGTGAACCTCTCTGAGGGTTCCAGACTGGAGAGCACATAGGGAATTGATTACTGGCTAGATTGCTCTCTCCCCTTTGATTCTCCCTCTTCTCCTCTTGGTCACCGCTATCTCCCTCCTCCCTCTTCTCTTTTCCATGTAACTCTGTGAACCTCTCTGGGTGTCCCTCACTGTGGAGAATCTTTTCACCATTAACCTAGATGTTTTATCATCGGTGATGTACGGATGGAGAAGTCTTGAGGCTACTGTAAGAATAAGACTGAAATCCAGAGGCAGGAGGCTTAAGCACAAAACCTGAGAACACCAGAGAACTCCTGACTCCAGGGAACATTAATCAATAAGAGATCGTCCAAAAGCCACCATACCTCCACTGAAACCAAGCACCACCCAAGGGCCAACAAGTTCCAGAGCAAGACACACCATGCCAGTTCTCCAGCAACGCAGGAACACAGCCCTCAGCTTCAACATACAGGCTTCCCAAAGTCACACCAAACCCATAGACACCTCAAAACTCACTACTGGGCATTTCATTGCACTCCAGAGAGAAAAAACTCAGCTCCATCCACCAGAACACTGACCCAAGCTTCCCTAACCAAGAAACCTTGACAAGTCACTTGTCCAACCAACCCACAAGGAAGAAACTCCACAATAAAGAACCACTACAAACTGTCAGAATACAGAAAAGCCACCCCAGACACAGCAATCTAAGCAAGATGAAAAGGCAGAAAAATACTCACCAGGTAAAGGAACATGATAAATTCCCACCAAACCAAACAAAAGAGGAGGAGATAGGAATCTAACTGAAAAAGAATTCAGAACAATGATAGTGAGAATGATCCAAAATCTTGAAAACAAAATGGAGTTACAGATAAATAGCCTGGAGGCAAGGGTTGAGAAGATGTAAGAAGTATTTAACAAGGACCTAGAAGAAATTTTTTAAAAGTCAATCAATAATGAATAATGCAATAAATGAGATCAAAAACACTCTGGAGGGAACCTACAATAGAATAATGGAGGCAGAAGATAGGATAAGTGAGGTAGAAGATAGAATGGTAGAAATAAATGAAGCAGAGAGGAAAAAATGAAATAAAAGAAATGAGGACAACCTCAGGGACCTCTGGGACAATGTTAAATGCCCCCAACATTCTAATCATAGGAGTCCCAGAAGAAGAAGACAGAATGAAAGGCCATGAGAAAATACTTGAGGAGATAATAGTTGAAAACTTCCTTAAAATGGGGAAGGAAATAGTCATTCAAGTCCAAGAAACCCAGAGAGTCCCAAAAAGGATAAACCCAAGGCAAAACACCACAAGTCACATATTAACCAAATTAACAAAGATCAAACACAAAGAACAAATATTAAAAGCAGCAAGGGAAAAACAACAAATAACCCACAAGGGGATTCCCATAAGGATAACAGCTGATCTTGCAATAGAAGCTCTTCAGGCCAGGAGGGAATGGCACGATATACTTAAAGTGAAGAAAGAGAAAAACCTACAGCCCAGATTACTGTACCCAGCAAGGATCTCATTCAAGTATGAAGGAGAAATCAAAAGCTTTACAGGCAAGCAAAAGCTGAGAGAATTCAGCACCACCAAACCAGCTCTCCAACAAATGCTAAAAGATCTTCTCTAGACAGGAAACACAAAAAGGGTGTATAAACTCGAACCCAAAACAACAAAGTAAATGGCAATGGGATCATACTTATCAATAATTACCTTAAATGTAAATGGGGTGAATGCCCCAACCAAAAGACAAAGACTGAATGGATACAAAAACAAGACCCCTGCATATGCTGTCTATAAGAGACCCACCTCAAAACAAGGGAAACATACAGGCTTAAAGAGAAGGGCTGGAAAAAGATACGTCACGCAAATGGAGACCAAAAGAAAGCAGGAGTAGCAATACTCATATCAGATAAAATAGACTTTAAAATCAAGGCTGTGAAAAGAGACAACAAAGGACACTACATAATGATCAAAGGATCAATCCAAGAAGATATAACAATTATATATGCACCCAGCACATATGAAAGAAGAAATTAACAACATAATAATAGTGAGAGACTTTAATACCAAACTCACACCTATGGATAGATGAACTAAACACAAAATTAACAAGGAAACACAAACTTTAAATGACAATGGACCAGTTAGACCTAATTGATATCTATAGGACATTTCACCCCAAAGCAATGAATATCACCTTTTTTTCTCAAGTGCAAAGGGAACTTTCTCCAGGATAGATCACATCCAGGGGCATAAATCTAGCCTTGGTAAATTTTTTTTAAAAAATGAAATCATTCCAAGCATCTTTTCTGACCACAATGCAGTAAGATTAGATGTCAAATACAGGAAAAACACTACTAAAAATTCCAACATATGAGGCTAAACAACATTCTTCTGAATAACCAACAAATCAGAGAAGAAATCAAAATATGCATAGAAACGAATGAAAATGAAAACACAACTACACAAAACCTGTGGGACACTGTAAAAACAGTGCTAAGGGGAAGGTTCATAGCAATACAGGCATACCTCAAGAAAAAAAGTCAAATAAACAACCTAGCTCTACACCTAAAGAAACTAGAAATGAAGAACCCAAGGGTTAATAGAAGGAAAGAAATCTTAAAAATCAGGGTAGAGATATATGCAAAAGAAAAAAAAGAGACCACGGCAAAAATCAAAAAAGCTAAAAGGTGCTTCTTTGAGAAGATAAATAAAATTGACAAACCATTAGCCAGACTCATCAAAAAATAAAGGGAGAAGAATCAAATCAAAAAAAATAGAAACGAAAATGGAGAAATCACAACAGACAGCATAGAAAAACAAAGGATCATAAGAGACTACTATCAGCAACTATATGCCAATAAAATGGACAACCTGGAAGAAATGGACAAAGCACAACTTTCCAAAACTGAACCAGGAAGAAATAGAAAATCTNCAACACAGAAATACAAAGAATCATAAGAGACTACTATCAGCAATTATATGCCAACAAAATGGACAACTTGGAAGAAATGGACAAATTCTTAGAAAAGTACAACTTTCCAAAACTGAACCAGGAAGAAATAGAAAATCTTAACAGACCCATCACAAGCATGGAAATTGAAACTGTAATCAGAAATCTTCCAGCAAACAAAAGCCCAAGACCAGACGGCTTCACAACTGAACTCTACCAAAAATTTAGAGAACAGCTAACACCTATCCTTATGGCAGAAAGTGAAGAGGAACTAAAAAGCCTCTTAATGAAAGTGAAAGTTGAGAGTGAAAAAGTTGGCTTAAAGCTCAACATTCAGAAAACTAACATCAGGGCATCCGGTCCCATCACTTCATGGGGAATAGATGGGGAAACAGTGGAAACAATGTCAGACTTTATTTTGGGGGGCTCCAAAATCACTGCAGATGGTGACTGCAGCCATGAAATTAAAAGACGCATACTCCTTGGAAGGAAAGTTATAACCAACCTAGAAAGCATATTAAAAACCAGAGATATTACTTTGCCAACAAAGGTCTGTCTAGTCAAGGCTGTGGTTTTTCCTGTGGTCATGTATGGATGTGAGAGTTGGACTGTGAAGAAAGCTGAGCACCAAAGAATTGATGCTTTTGAACTGTGGTGCTGGAGAAGACTCTTGTGAGTCCCTTGGACTGCAAGGAGATCCACCAGTCCATTCTAAAGGAGACCAACCCTGGGTGTTCATTGGAAGGACTGATGCTGAAGCTGAAACTTCAATACTTTGGCCACCTCATGTGAAGAGTTGACTCATTGGAAAAGACCCTGATGCTGCAAGGGATTGGGGGCAGAAGGAGAAGGGGACGACAGGGGATGAGATGGCTGGATGGCATCACCAACTCGATGTACATGAGTTTAGATGAACTCTGGGAGTTGATGATGGACAGGGAGGCCAGGCATGCTGCTATTCATGGGGTTGCAAAGAGTTGGACACAACTTAGCGACTGAACTGAACTGAACTAAACTGAACTGAACATCTATACTACACAAACTGTTCCAGAAAATTGGAGAGGAAGGTAAACTTCCAAACTCATTGTATGAGGCCACCATCACCCTAATACCAAAATCTGAGAAGGATGCCACAAAAATAGAAAACTACTGGCCAATATCACTGATGAACATAGAAGCAAAAGTCCTTAACAAAATTCTAGCAAACAGAATCCAACAATATATTAAAAAGATCATACAGCATGACCAAGTGGGCTTTATCCCAGGGATGCAAGGATTCTTCAATATCCACAAATCAATCAATGTAATACACCACATCAACAAATTGAAAGATAAAAAACCATATGATTATCTCAATAGATGCAGAGAAAGCCTTTGACAAAACCCTCTAGAAAGCAGGAATAGAAGGAACATACCTTAACATAATATAAGCTCTATATGACAAACCCACAGCAAACATTATCCTCAATGGTGAAAAATTGAAAGCATTTCCCCTAAAGTCAGGAAAAAGACAAGGGTGGCCACTCTCACCACTACTATTCAACATAGATTTGGAAGTTTTGGTCACAGCAATAAGAGCAGAAAAAGAAAGAAAAGGAATCCAAATTGGAAAAGAAGAAGTAAAATTCTCACTGTTTGTAGATGACATGATCCTCTACATAGAAAATCCTAAAGACTCCACCAGAAAATTACTAGAGCTAATCAATGAATATAGTAAAGTTGCAGGATATAAAGTTAACACACAGCAACCCTTGCATTCCTATATACTAATAATAAGAAAATAGAGAAATTAAGGAAACAATTCCATTCACCATTGCAATGAAAAGAATGAAATACTTAGGAATATATCCACCTAAAGAAAGAAAGTCTATATATAGAAAACTATAAAACACTGATGAAAGAAATCAAAGAAGACACAAAATGATGGAGAAATATACCATGTTCATGGATTGGAAGAATCAATATAGTGAAAATGAGTATACTACCCAAAGCAATCTATAGATTCAATGCAACCCCTTTCAAGCTACCAATGATATTTTTCACAGAACTAAAAAAAATAATTTCACAATTTGTATGAAAATACAAAAAATCTTGAATAGCCAAAGCAATCTTGAGAAAGAAGAATGGAACTGGAGGAATCATCCTGCCTGATTTCAGGCTATACTACAAAGCTACAGTCATCAAGACAGTATGGCACTGGCACAAAGACAGAAATATAGATCAGTGGAACAAATAGAAAGCCAAGAGATAAATCCATGCACCTATGGACACCTTATCTTTGAGAAAGGTGGCAAAAATGTATAATGGAGAAAAGACAATCTCTTTAACAAGTGGTGCTGGGAAAACTGGTCAACCACTTATAAAAGAATTAAACTAGAACACTTTCTAATACCATACACAAACATAAACTCAAAATGGATTTAAACAAAAGATCTAAACATAAGACCAGAAACTATAAAACTCCTAGAGAAAAACATAGGCAAAACACTCTCCGACATATATCACAGCAGGATCCTTCACTCTCTGACATATATCAAAGCAGGATCCTTCACTCTCCGACATATATCAAAGCAGGATCCTCTATGATCCACCTCAAAGAGTAATGGGAATAAAAATGAAAATAAAGAAATGGGACCTAATTAAACTTAAAAGCTTCTGCACAACAAAGGAAACTACAAGCAAGGTGAAAAGACAGCCTTCAGAATGGGAGAAAATAATAGTAAATGAAGCAACTGAAAAAGAATTAATCTCAAAAATATACAAGCAGCTCCTGCAGCTCCATTCCAGAAAAATAAATGACCCAATCAAAAAATGGGCCAAAGAACTAAACAGACATTTCTCTAAAGAAGACAGATAGATGGCTAACAAACACACGAAAAGATGCTCAACATCACTCATTATCAGAGAAATGCAAATCAAGACCACAATGAGGTAACATCTCATGCCAGGCAGAATGGCTGCTATTCAAAAGTCTACAAACAATAAATGCTGGA
>SJYW01043292.1:266238-281559 GCA_006410735.1 Raphicerus campestris | reverse complement strand
AAGACAAGGGTGGCCACTCTCACCACTACTATTCAACATAGATTTGGAAGTTTTGGTCACAGCAATAAGAGCAGAAAAAGAAAGAAAAGGAATCCAAATTGGAAAAGAAGAAGTAAAATTCTCACTGTTTGTAGATGACATGATCCTCTACATAGAAAATCCTAAAGACTCCACCAGAAAATTACTAGAGCTAATCAATGAATATAGTAAAGTTGCAGGATATAAAGTTAACACACAGCAACCCTTGCATTCCTATATACTAATAATAAGAAAATAGAGAAATTAAGGAAACAATTCCATTCACCATTGCAATGAAAAGAATGAAATACTTAGGAATATATCCACCTAAAGAAAGAAAGTCTATATATAGAAAACTATAAAACACTGATGAAAGAAATCAAAGAAGACACAAAATGATGGAGAAATATACCATGTTCATGGATTGGAAGAATCAATATAGTGAAAATGAGTATACTACCCAAAGCAATCTATAGATTCAATGCAACCCCTTTCAAGCTACCAATGATATTTTTCACAGAACTAAAAAAAATAATTTCACAATTTGTATGAAAATACAAAAAATCTTGAATAGCCAAAGCAATCTTGAGAAAGAAGAATGGAACTGGAGGAATCATCCTGCCTGATTTCAGGCTATACTACAAAGCTACAGTCATCAAGACAGTATGGCACTGGCACAAAGACAGAAATATAGATCAGTGGAACAAATAGAAAGCCAAGAGATAAATCCATGCACCTATGGACACCTTATCTTTGAGAAAGGTGGCAAAAATGTATAATGGAGAAAAGACAATCTCTTTAACAAGTGGTGCTGGGAAAACTGGTCAACCACTTATAAAAGAATTAAACTAGAACACTTTCTAATACCATACACAAACATAAACTCAAAATGGATTTAAACAAAAGATCTAAACATAAGACCAGAAACTATAAAACTCCTAGAGAAAAACATAGGCAAAACACTCTCCGACATATATCACAGCAGGATCCTTCACTCTCTGACATATATCAAAGCAGGATCCTTCACTCTCCGACATATATCAAAGCAGGATCCTCTATGATCCACCTCAAAGAGTAATGGGAATAAAAATGAAAATAAAGAAATGGGACCTAATTAAACTTAAAAGCTTCTGCACAACAAAGGAAACTACAAGCAAGGTGAAAAGACAGCCTTCAGAATNTTATCCATGCACACATTTGAGGGTACCATCCAGATACATACATAACACAAAATGCTGGTCATCTGCAGGAAATTCTTTGTTAGCAAGCAACTCTAAGTTCCTAAAATACACACATTAACATAACAGAAGCATGGACCCAGAACAGAGTTTGAGAG
Source organism: Raphicerus campestris (assembly GCA_006410735.1). NCBI lineage: Eukaryota > Metazoa > Chordata > Mammalia > Artiodactyla > Bovidae > Raphicerus > Raphicerus campestris. The sequence goes on along the minus strand of SJYW01043292.1, from coordinate 280,205 downwards.
AAATTCTTTTTTTTTTCTTTCCCATTATGGTTAGTTACAGGATATTGAATATATTTCCCTATGTTATACATTAGGACTTTGTTTATCCATTCTATATAAAATACTTTTCATCTGCTAATCCCAAACTCCCAATCATCCCTCTTCCCAACCCCTTCCCCTTGGCAACCACAGGTCTATTCTCTTTATCTGTGAGTCTGTACCTGTTTGGTAGATAGGAAAAGGGTTCATGTGTATCATATTTTAGACTTGATTGCACATATAACTGATATCATGTGTATTTGTCTTTCACTTTCTGAATTACTTCACCTAGTATGATAATCTTCAGGTTTGTCCATTAGCTGCAAATGGCATTATTTCATTACTTTTCATGACTGAGTAATATTCCATTGGATGGAGAGATCGATAGATAGTACATCATCTTTATCCATTTATCTGTCAATGTACATTTAGGTTGTTTCCCATGCCTTGGGTATNTGTCCATTAGCTGCAAATGGCATTATTTCATTACTTTTCATGACTGAGTAATATTCCATTGGATGGAGAGATCGATAGATAGTACATCATCTTTATCCATTTATCTGTCAATGTACATTTAGGTTGTTTCCCATGCCTTGGGTATCGTAAATAGTTCTAAAATTAACAAAGGAGTGCACGTATCTCTTCAAATTATGGTTTTTGTCTGCATATATGCCCTAAAGTAGGATTGCTAAAGAGAAATTCTATAAAATGAGGGAATTGGAATTGCTCTATGGGGACCATCCTACCTCTCTCATTGTTTGAGTTAATAACCACTTCAATGGAATATAGAGTAGAAGAAGAAACAAATGTCAAGAGAAATATAATGTTAAGAGCTTCATTAACTCAGTTGGCTAGAATCCAGTGGCAATGACCCTGAGAGCATAGGACCAGAGATGTGATTGTTTCCTGGGCCTGTTTACATCAACACACCTTCCTTGTGACTCTGCTTAGGGATGGGTGGTGGTGCTCAGTCGTGTCCAATTCTTTGTGACTCCATGGACTGTAGCCTGCCAAGATCCTCTGTCCATAGGATTTCCCAGGCAAGAATACTGGAATGGGTTGCCATTTCCTTCTCCAGGGAATCTTCCTGACCCAGGGATCAAAACTGCATCTCCTGCATTGGCAGGTGGATTCTTTACCACTGCACCACTTGGGAAGCCCCATTAATGCCCTCAAAAATTGTTCCTCTTGATCATGGGAGAAACAGCATGAGCAAGTCAGTAAATAAATTCCCCCTGAAAGGAACAGAGTAGAAATCTGCATTATCCATCTCATTATCAGGTATTTCACTAAAGAACTGTCCTTCAGATAAAAGAAACAGGGTACAAAATACAGCACTTGCCTAACTCATCTCCATTCCCATAGCATATGCTGAATACACATAACCATGAAAATCTCATGGTTGTGGATACCTGAGCAATTCTGCTCCCATCAATTGAGTTATACATTCACCAAAAGCCAGTATTATTAATTATTCACAAGCTTGTTGATGCCAGCTCTACTTTGCATAGTATATAAAATGGTGATCGTAGTATACACATGCAAAGAGAAAAAAAAAGATTTATTTCCATGAAAATTAAATTGCAATTCAATAAAGATAAATTACTTTTTAAAGGTTTTCTTGTAAATAAAATAAAAAAGGTGTCAAGTTAGATGTGGGTGAAACAGTCGTAAAAGATTGGTTGAGAACAGGAGTCAGAAACATTCAGAAGGACTCCACATGCAAATTTCATAACAAGTGTTTTTTTAAATTGCTCTTTTACTTCAAGGAAACCAAAACTGGAAATCATAGAGAATGCATTATGCTGTGGTTTTAGTGAAAGACAAAACCAGTAGTATGCAAGAGCCAGCTGGGACTGGCTCACAAGGGCCAATTATCAAGTTTTCAGTGATTTGGTGGGCCTGCTGTTAAACACTGTCATCATTAATAAGTAAGTGATACAAACTTAGATTTAAGTAAATTACATTTTAAAACAAACTTATTAAATACTGAAGATCAGTCATTTCCTATATTTTACACTTTACAGTTATCTATATTCTTCAGTTTATTTACACGTACTCTTGTTGTAGAGTGGAAATATAATGTAATGCTCTACCACTACACATTTCTTTTCAATTCTACTTTCAGTGCCATGGGAGTAGCTTAAAAGTGAACACAATGGGAGTATTTACACCCCAGAAAGCATCAACACAACAGTCAAGGCTATTCTTTTTCCAGAGAGTTGGTTGTCAAATGTGTATCAGCATACCACTAAACAGAAGTGAAATCGAGTAAGTGAAAACATATTCAAAGAAAAATCCTTGTCCATAAAGCAGAAAGCTAACAAATGAACACACACATATTAACAAGTCTTAAGTTAAAATAAAAATGTGACAATGTGTGTGTACATACTATGTGTATATATTAATAAACACACATACACACACACACACATATATTTTTTCCCTACCTTAATTTTTTCAATTAACCTACAACTATTTGCACCAATGACTCAATGGACATGAACTTGAGCAAACTCTGGGAGAAAGTGGAGGACAGAGGAGACTGACATGCTACAGTCCATGGGGTCACAAAGAATCAGACTCGACTTAGTGACTGAACAACAACTATTGGTCCTGATTCAGATTAGGGCTTTTACCAGAGTCAATGAAACAATAGAACACATTTTTATAACTTTCTGGAAAATAGTGTGGCAATATTTATTGAAAGATCTGAAAATTCATATTCCTTCTCCCCAAAACTTCACTTCTTTAATGTAAGAAAAGTATAAAGGATACAGTCAAATATGTAACAAAATGCTCATCATATTGCTTAAAATAACAATACACAAATACATAAATAAATAAACAACCAAAATGTGCAGCAGTGGGGAAATGATTAAATAAATCATAATACCGCTATATAGTAAAACATGATCTAACAAGCAAAATCATGTTTCAAAGAACATTTAATGAGTAGAAAGAAATCCATCAAATATTAATAGTGGTTATCAATGGATGGTGGGACTTAAATTGATTCCATGTTTTATATAAGTAATGCACATGCATTATTGAAATGTTAGAATATAGAGACAAATAAAAATATGAAGCTAACGATCATTCATAACTCCACAAAACAAAAACAACTATTTTAAATCTCTTGGTTTTCTTCTTGAAGGTTTATTTGCTTATATGCACCTGCACACATTTTTAATCCAAAGTGGTATTATAGGGTGCATATTGTTTTGGTTGTTTTTTCATAATAAATCTTAAAATATTCCTGGATAAATTTTAATTTCCTATTTACAATTTTCTGTATTTTCCAAACAAGATGATCCCCAGGGAACTATGCCTGTGAATCTTGGCTGGCTGGGTGACTGTTTCTAATCAAAGAATCAAGCAGTAGAGGCAGTGTGTAAATTACAAAGGCTAAGATTTAGAAAGTCCTCAAAGCTTCCATTTTTGTGCTTTTGGGAGCCGTGAGCCACCATGTAGAAAACTCATGGAGAAACTGAAAAAAGAGATCACAAATGGAGAGAAAAGCCAAGATTACATGGAGAGAAGAGGCTCAACTCTGTCAGTGTCCTAGGTGAGTCCAGCCTTCCAGCCACGCCCTGCAAGGCATGGAAGTGGAGCCATCTCAGATTCTGTAACCCAGTGAAGGCTAAGATGACTGCAGTCTCAGTACACGAACCAGAAGAAACATTCATTTGAGGCCAAATTATTCACAAAAAGATGATAAATAAAATGTTGCTGTTTAAGGCACTAAGTTTTGGGGTTGTGAAGAGCAAGAAATAACCAAAACAGAACGTGTGTTATTCATACAATATGAAAAAACAACATCATTTTTAAAGGCATTATAGTGCACTTGTACATGCAGTTTTGTATGCACACACACATAAACACACAACACACACAACCTATTTTCTGCTTGAATATCTAATTGCTCCTGTCCAGTACATACTCTATGCTCTCTGATGTGCACCAAATCTCACATTTCAGAAGCAATCTGTGTGAAAGATAAATTTCTGACATTCTAAATTATCTATTGAATGTCAATTTAAAAACCACACAGACTGATGTGGATATTTCTTTTTATATAAGGAAATTGAGACCGATCGAGAATAAGTGACTACTCTAAAATACAGCAGTCCTATGGCCACTGCTGTATTTTCCAAATTTGCTGGCACATTGAGGGCAGCACTCAATGGACATGAGTTTAAACAAGCTCCAGGAGTTGGTTATGAACAGGGAAGCCTGGTGTGCAGCAGTCCACTGAGTTGCAAAGAGTCGGACATGACTGAGCGACTGAACTGAACTAATCTTACCCAAGTCACATAGGTAGTTAACAGCTAAGTTAGCACTGGTTCCCAGGTCAATGGGCTTCCCAGGTGGCACTAGTGGTAAAGAATCTGCTTACCAGTGCAGGAGTCATAAGAGACATGGGTTCGATCCCTGGATCCAGAAGATCCCCTGGAGAAGAGCATGGCAACCCACTCCAGTATTCCTGCCTGGATAATGCTATGGACAAGGGACAGTCCATAGGTTTGCACAGAGTCGAACACACCTGAAGTGACTTAGCATACACACACCGAGCTCAACGCCCCTTCCTCTACAATACATTGTTTCTTTCAAAATAGTGGGATTAAAAATCCTCATCTACCAGAAGACATATGTAGCTCCTGTGCTGTGTGATGTGCTTCGTTGCTCAGTTGTGTCCGACTCTTTGTGACCCCATGCACCGTAGCTCACCAAGCTTTTCTGTCCACAGGAATTCTCCAGGCAAGAATACTGGAATGGGTTGCCAGGCCCTTCTCCAGGGGATCCTCCCAACCCAGGGATCGAACCCAAGCCTCCTGCATTGCAGGCAGATTCTTTACTGTCTGAGCCACCACAGAAGCCCATGTAGTTCCTACTTAACTAAAAATAAGAATTAAAATTTTAAAGAATAGCCAGGTCTTCAGGGATTTCTAAGCTGAGAGATTTGGGTAGGCCAGAGAAGTTCAGATAGGTTGCAAAAAATAAGGATAATAAAAAATAGTCTAAGGATAAGCACTGAAAATATTATTGCTTGGAGTGAAGGCCACAGGACAGAGAATCTACTTGCTTATCCACCTAGCACTGGTGATTTAGTCACTAAGTCGTGTCCGACTCTTGCGGCCCCATGGATTGTAGCCCATGAAGCTCCTCTGTCCATGGGATTTTCCAGGCAAGAATACTGGAGTGGGTTGCCATTTCCTTCTCCAAAGGATCTTCCCGACCCAGGGATCAAACCCAGGTCTCCTGCATTGCACACAGATTCTTTACCGACTGAGCTATGAGGGAAGCCCCCCACCCAGCACTAGTCATTTAAAATTATGAGCCAGCCATGCCCATGTGAACACAGTCGGAGGTGACATGAAGAATGCCAAAAGCTGAGGGGGTGCAGAAGAAGATACTGGAAAGAGAGAAAAGGAAAAATAAAATCAAAATAAGAAAAAAAAAATATATATATATATATAACGAACTAATCCCTACTTCTTCATGTCCTGTGAACCATGACATACTAAAGAAATACTTCTAAGGAAAGGGAGACAGACTCACCAACAGGTTACCCGTGAACCACAGTAAGACAGCTCTTTCTTTTTACAGCTTCTTCATACTAACCTAGTAAGACACTGCAGAGCTGGAAGGTACCAAATTCTAACTTTCCCTCTGCTTTTCTTCCCAGGGGCAATATCTAATGTTAATGCTTTAAATAAGCAATATGCCCTTTACAGGACACAACTAGAGAAAAAAAGGCCACTCCAATTTTCTTGTGTATTTTGTCCCGAGAAATCTAGTCATTTCATTATGTAGGTCTGGGAAGGTCAAAAGACACACTGGTTGGTAATAATTCTTTTCCTCTGTCCTCAAAATGAGATTGTCACCGTGATCACTGATCTATATGGCCACCAAGAAGGGTGCTAAGAAGGTCAGCAGTGTCAAAGGCAGAACATTCACAAAATGTTTAGACTTGAAAAGAGCTTTCTGGCTTCCGAAAGCCATCAGAGATGAATACCAAACTTGATAGACACGTGCACGCTTCACTGATGCCAACATACTGACTTCATCATGAGGAGCTTTCCTTGCTGCAGTAACAGCAGATGCCCATAACACAGACCCTGCACCATATCCACAATAAGCTGGAAAAAAATCATATTTTTTTAGGATAGTGAAATTGAAGCTATTTCCTTCATTTTCTCAGTGCAATAGGTCTATTAAGCTTCCACACAGTACCCAATAAAATCATGTAACACAAATGCTATGCCCTTATCAGACTGCCGAAGGGAAGATTCTAAGCTTCCTTTGGCGGAATCCTGATAATCAGATGGCAGGTGTGATCTGTAGTTTTCCCACCTTTGCTGACCTTTCCCCGTGGGCTGAATTTGTGTGGGAGCTCCAGCCCAAGGTTCCTTAAATGGTACTTACAGGGACCATTATTTGTCCTGTCTGATGTTTTTCAGACTTGTCAGAGCAAAGCGCTTCCTAATCTCACCTGCTTGTGCATGGTTCCTATTAACAGGAGAGAAATTGCACTTAGCCTAAGAGTTCCAAATATAGGGCACAATGAGGTGATTGATTATACAAAGACCTAATTAAACTCAGGGACATCGTTCAGCCTTCTCTCAGGGAGGAAAAAGAAAAAAACAATTGCTTTAATATCATATGCTCCCCCTCCCTCTTTTTAAAGGGACTCTGAGTTTTATCTTTCCAGGTTATTTCCATACAGATCCTTGACTTTCTTACTTTTTTTCCTTAAAAAAACAAGGAAAAAAGAGCCTTCTGAATAACATCAGAAAAACCCAGAGATGGTTTGCCTGTGTCCTCTCACACACATAAACTAGCATGGGAAAAAGAGGCTTCTCGAGAAAGGAGTCTCACTTCCCAGAAACCAAAAGGATTCGAAGTTCAGAATCTGTTGTATGAATATACTTCAGTGAGAATGCAAGATGTTTAAATTCTCATTATTTGTGAACACTGTAAGAGGCGTGATGAGGGCACTGTACTGCCAGAGTCTCACTTTCTATAGGGACAGGTGAAATATTCAAAGACTGCCCTCTCTATGCCATGTCTAGCTGACTCAGTTTCTCCTTTAAGAAGAAATAAAACAACGTCCTACTATATAGCATAATAAACTACATTCAGCATCTTATACTAAACCATAATAAAAAAGGAATACGAAAAATATATATATTGACAACTGAATCTCTTTGCTGTAAAACAGAAATTAATATAACATTGTAAATCAACTATACTTCAAAAAATAAATTTTGAAGAATAAGTGAAATAGAAATTATCTGTTTTCCCTTTACCCCAGAGCAAGAGTTTCATCATAAAATTGCAGAATTTAGAGTTTGAAGAGCCATTGGAGCCTCTCAACACAGATTAAAACCTTATAAACCCTTCCCTTAAATTCTCTTAACAACAACAACAAAAAGAAAACCTTGCTATTTTCATTATTTCTTTGAAAAATTAAATGATCTTCTGAGGGACCTGGAATGACAACCCTAGAAGGACAAGTGTAGCAAGAAATGGAACACAAACACCCTTGCAGTATACGTGAGTGCTGGCCTGAAGGGCTGCATTTATTAGAAACGGCAATGATATATGCACCAGATTTGTAAAAATGAACCCATCATCAAAAGCTCCAGGGTGTGTGTATGTGCAAAACACTAAAGCATGACCAAAAAAAGTTTAAAAAGGAACATGTAAGGCTTAATTCCAAGTCTAATAAAGCACTACCTCTACATTTTCAGAGAAACAGGAAGATCACTTCCCTGGCTTTTTAAAGCCATCCTCGACTATGGAATTATGATATAGCATTATATCGCAAATTAGTTTTGAGGTGTGCTACAAGTAATATGTTCCAATAATATTTTTAAGAGGAAACTCTATAAGTGATTTGTTTAGCCAATTCATAATGATCCTCATTCACTTTCTTTCCAATATGCTTTCTTGAGTAGAAAAGCTGGGTGAGGTGAGGTTACAACTTCTTCCCAGAGGGTCTTCCCTTGTACACAAGAATCAACTCATTTATTCATTCACTTAACAAATGCTTTTTAAGTTTCTATAATGTTCCTGGCTGTATGCCAGGTACTATATATGCAAAGATGATTAAAACAAGGCCTTTGGCCATTGGAGAGCCCATAGGTGTGGTGTGGGAGACAGAGATATACAAGAATAAGTGCAAGCCAAAGGGATGAATGCTAATACAAGTAAATGCAAGGTGAAAAAGAAATACTGGAAAGAAAACTTTTTCTGGATGAGTCAAGGAAGACTCCACACAGTTAGGTTAGTTGAGCTAGGTCTCACAGGATTACTAGGAGTTTACTCAGAGAAAGAGGGAGATGACACAGACAATAACCTAAACGTGAACCACCAGATGAATGGATGAAGAAGATACTTACTCTTCCAATAAAGAAGATGTGGATGATATGGGCTTCTCAAGTGGCACAGTGGTAAAGAATCTGCCTGCCAATGCAGTAGACCCGGGTTGGATCCCTGGGTTGGCAAGATCCCCTGGAGAAGGAAATTGCAAGCCACTCCAGCATCTTTGCCTGGAAAACTGCATGGACAGAGGAGCCTGGCAGGCTACAGTTCGTGGGGTGGCAAAGAGTAGGACACAACTGAGCAACTGAGAAGCGAGAGCACTGATATACAGATATATATATATGACTGCAAAAATGACTCCGTGTTTTTTAGCTTGGGAGATTTAATAGGCACTGATATTGTTAGTTTAAGAAAGAGAATGCAGAAAAAGAAGAGGTTTCATGGAGAGAAGATAATGAGTTTTGTTTTGGACATTTTAGATCTGAGATGTCAATGGGTCATTTAGGCAGAGCCATTCAAGAGAGAGACAGATGCAACCAGATTTCACAAAAAAAGTCTGGGCAACGAAAACAGATAGAGACCCATTGATGTATAGGTCACAGCTAAAATTAGAGAACTGGGTAAAATCACTCTCGCCCCCTCCAAAAGAGGTGAAAAGAGAAAAGCATCTCAGGCAGAACTCCAGAGAGCACCAAGCCTTGTGGCGGAAGGGGGATAGAGGGGTGGGGAAAGCAGAGAAAAAGGTGGCACTAGACAGAAAGAAACAAAAAGAGATACCGTGCTTCAGACAGAGTTTTAAGGAGGAAATTGTCAACAATATGGCATACCAAAGAAAATTAAAATGAGCACTGGATTTAGCAAAGAGTTATGAAAGGCTATTAGAGTAGTTTCAATAGCAAGATGGAAGCCAGAACTCCATTAGGCCAAGCGATCTGAAGATCAGACAAGGAGATTTAAAAGATAAGATCAAAAAAGATATATATATATACACGACTCACTTTGCTGTACACCTGAAACTAACACATAATTGTAAACCAACTATACTTCAATTAAAAAAAAAAAAGACGAAACACTGGTGTCGCTAGTGGTAAAGAATCCGCCTGCCAATATGGTGGGTTTCACCTTGGGTTGGGAAGAGTCCCCTGGAGTAGGAAATGGCAACCCACTCCAGTATTCTTGCCAGGAGAATTTCATGGACAAAGGAGCCTGGCCGGCTACAGTCAGTCNATACACATCTGGTTTCACCTTGGGTTGGGAAGAGTCCCCTGGAGTAGGAAATGGCAACCCACTCCAGTATTCTTGCCAGGAGAATTTCATGGACAAAGGAGCCTGGCCGGCTACAGTCAGTCCATGGGGTCGCAAAAAGTCGGACATGACTAAAGCGACTAAGCACCTTCCATAGAAACAATTGTTCCTTCCGTTTTCGTCTGAAGGATGGTTACAAACATGTTAATGAAGGCGGAGGGGTGCAGGAAAGGAAAGAAACTTGTCTTTTCACTACAATCCTTTGTGCCAGTTATTAAGCTGCAGGTATTAAGTTATAGCCTCTCACACTCACCTTCTTGTTCTCCTTTGATTCCTTCAGATGCTGCTGCGGCTGCAAACAGTCGCGCTGCTTCGTTTGCCCCTGATGCCCCGCTAGGCGCTGAGACTAGGGGCGCTCAAGGAAGGCTGGGAGGCTGCCGGGAGAGAAGGCAAGACTCCTTCCGGTTTGCTTCCAATCCAAACCTTCCTCAAAATGGCCCTTCACTGAGGCTGCTGCATCCCCTCCTTGATAATCTCAGTGCCAGCTCTGTATGGACCCTGCTCCAAGAGGCCAAGTTCTGAGAACCCAGATCTTCTCCTCCTATTCTCTGTGCCCTAAGAGTGATAAGTAACTACTTCCCGAAATAGGGAGCAACAGAGAAGGAACATGTTTGGAGGAGAAAACTCCAGCGTTAGGTTCAGAACAAGATAGTTTGATACCTTTGAGATTAATATTGCACTTAAACAATGCTCTGATGTTCCAGGTGTGTCTGAATCCTCATTTATTCAGTTGACCTCATGATAGATATATATCTGTATAGAAATAGATGACTAGCCTGTCATGGATAAGAAACCACTCACTGTGTTGTGAGATTTTGTTTCCTCTTTAGAGATAGCACTGGAATGAACAAGCAGATTTGTGCTGGTACTTGTACTGTTTCCAGTTGGTTATCTGACCTTGAACAAGTCCTCTCTTCCTTCTCTCAAGATTAGTTCTCATATTTTGAAAATGTTGACATTCATTGTCCTTTGATGGTCGCCCTGAAATATCATTACTGTTGTTCATGGTGGAAGGTACAGAAATACGGGAATTGGCAAGAGAGATGGAGGTGGGGGGGGAACTTGCATGACTACTTCTAAGAGTAAAAGTTGGTATCTTCTTGTAGAAAAGGCACTCTGCTAGAATACTAAATCACTTTTTGCTTGAAAGGTAAGACAACGCAGTGGTTAAGAACACTGAGATGTCAAATCAACTTGTTATATTCTTTTCAGACTGACTTTTCAATCCTGTGTCTACCACATCTTGGCTCTAAGGTGATAAGTTCATCTTAAATGATGATGAGCTTTCTCATGCTCAGCTTCATCATCATTACAGTCAGTATACACCTCGCTTGTAAAAAGGATATCTGTGGTTGCTGGATATGAAGCAGTCAGAACAGCTGCATGCGGGATGAGGAGCTTTATCTGTTTACTGACACTACCTTAAGCAGCTACCCTTCCACGGCTCCATGCAAAAAGATATGTTTCAATCTGAACAGGGGCCCACAGAGAGATGCTATTATTTGTTGATTATTTTATATTTTTCTGGTATTGAGGAATGTGTCAAAACCTTTCTTACCCATTGGTGGATTCATTTGGAAAGAACAAAATATTTCTGGATTCTATCAAATTATATATAGTAAAAGAAAAACTCCTGATGAATACTGAGTTAATATATTTGCTTTCCTCACACCTGTATTAAGAGGAAAGCACCTTATGGATTTTTTTTTAAGTTGCTGGTATATACTTCACAGATGTCAAGGGGAAAAAGAAAAGGATGGTTCATCAGGCTCTATATCAAATACAAGAAACTATATTCATAGATGCATGAGTGATGGGTTTTTTTTTTCCATTACAGGGTTCATTTGCATAGAATACTGTGACACACAGACCAGTTTTCCCCCTGAAGATATTGCATTTCTTAGCAGCCAGTTAAAGTGGATGGAAAAAATTAAGAGCAAGACCATCTTTTCAACATAAAGAAGACAATTGTTTAAACTCCCCATGCTTACTTTCTAAATATTATTCTGCTGTGCTAGCTTATCTCTGGATCTTAAAATAGAATTTTGCAAGCACCGCTTATATCTTCATGTCAGTCCTTTACTACAAAACAAATGAAAATTAAACATGCAGTCCTTGGCTTCAAAAACTTCAGGATAGATTTCTAAGACCCAAAGTAGGTTCATGGTTCATAAATAGGTTCTCCATCCATCCCACACCTACATAGCCACTCTCACAAGCAAAGTTTTCCCTATCATTGAAACATTTAAATAATGCAGCTCTTCTAGGTCCTGAGGGTGCCAGGTTATAAATTAGGCTTCATTGGCAATTGCATTAACTTTTTCAGATCACACATATTATTATTTAAGTGTCTGGTTCAAAGATAATATGTTATATAAAGGAAAGGAGTAGGAGGAAAGAAGTGGTAGAAACATTATTTGAACCAGTTTTCAAATATGTCTGCTTTGAATGACTAATGTGATGTTCCAAGGTTGAATTTTGCCATTTCTTAAATGCTTTGCTCTAACAACATATTTACAACCTATACTCAAAGTGAAAAGTTGAAAATGTAGAGAATATGAGACAGCAACAAATCTTTATTTCAAAACTTTTATGCAGGCTTTTAAGAACCAACCTTAAAGTTAAATGCTAGCTCTTGCATATTCTATATTCTAGGTGGAATAATAAATAGGTTTTCATATTCTGTGCTAAAAAAGAAAAAAATCTGTGATTTTAGTCATCAAAGAGAAATCGTGTGGTGAGATATTTAACTGTAACAGTTTGGGCATAGGCTCTTGCATTTCCATTGTCTATATTGGTCAAATGAATAATGTTTCTTTGTTTTTTAAAGAAAGCATAATCATAGCAAACAGTATGTTTTTTTCCCTTGGATGAAAGACTGTAATACCTATCCTCTTTTTTATAAACATTTAAAGTTGTCAAAATGCTCTCCCTTACATTTCACATACAGTTAAACTTCCTAATATTCCCAGTGTGATAGTTAACAGGATTCTTCCCCTTTTATAGATGACCTGAGCCTCAGAGAGATTGGAATAATTTGCCCAAGGTCATGTGATATATCTATTTACTATTACTTGATTACAAGTAAAATAAACTCAAATTGACTTGAGGAATAAACACGTTGTTCATTAATTCATGTAACTCAAAGTCTAAGGGAGTAGAGGATAAAGAAGGAAGGGGGTGAAATGCCTTTGCCTATAGCCACCTCCAGGCTTCCCAGGTGGCTCTATTGGTAAATAACCTACTTGCCAATGCACAAGATGCAGGAGATGTGGATTCGATCCCTGGGTTAGAAAGATCTGCTGGAAGAGGGCATGGCAACTCACTCCAGTATTCTTGCCTGGAGAATCTCTAGACAGAGGAGCCTGGAGGGATACAGTTAGGGTCGCAAAGAGTCGGACACAACTGAAACAACTTAGCACAAATACACGCATAGCCAGATCCAGAGGCTGAATTATGTCATCACATCTCATTCACTTATCTCAGTCACTGAGCTCTGCTATTCTCCACATTGGCTTTGTTCTTAGACAAACTTGATCCTGGTTATAGGGAAGTGACAGACAACCATTAGTTTCAGTCATACATCCCATTCTCTCAACAGACAGAGGGTTTTGTTTTTCCCAGTTGAGTCTCATCAGTGTGGCATTAGCCAGAGAGAAGGGATATGGCAATTGGCGAGACCTATGTCCCATGCCTTCCTTTGGAAGCACAGGGGAGGATGGGGAGGATTGTTAGCCATACCTCAAGCCCCATGGAATAATAACAGGAAAGAAGTAATTTGCTACAAGGAAAATCAGCTGACCAGAAAAAAAAAATGTTGAGCAAGCAACAGAACTACACATAACTATTAAACAGAACAGCAAGGATCCAAAGTGAAGTTCAGTGAAATTCAAAGCATTCCCTCTTTCCACTCTGTTATGCTGCCTCCATATATCATATGACAAATATTACTCAGTACACTGCAGATGGTGACTGCAGCCATGAAATTAAAAGACGCTTACTCCTTGGAAGAAAAGTTATGACCAACCTAGATAGTATATTCAAAAGCAGAGACATTACTTTGCCGACTAAAGTCCATCTAGTCAAGGCTATAGTTTTTCCTGTGGTCATGTATGGATGTGAGAGTTGGACTGTGAAGAAGGCTGAGTGCCAAAGATTGATGCTTTTGAACTGTGGTGTTGGAGAAGACTCTTGAGAGTCCCTTGGACTGCAAGGAGATCCAGCCAGTCCATTCTAAAGGAGATCAGCCCTGGAAATTCTTTGGAAGGAACGATGCTAAAGCTGAAACTCCAGTACTTTGGCCACCTCATGTG
>SJYW01043292.1:230309-265784 GCA_006410735.1 Raphicerus campestris | reverse complement strand
TTGCCCAAGGTCATGTGATATATCTATTTACTATTACTTGATTACAAGTAAAATAAACTCAAATTGACTTGAGGAATAAACACGTTGTTCATTAATTCATGTAACTCAAAGTCTAAGGGAGTAGAGGATAAAGAAGGAAGGGGGTGAAATGCCTTTGCCTATAGCCACCTCCAGGCTTCCCAGGTGGCTCTATTGGTAAATAACCTACTTGCCAATGCACAAGATGCAGGAGATGTGGATTCGATCCCTGGGTTAGAAAGATCTGCTGGAAGAGGGCATGGCAACTCACTCCAGTATTCTTGCCTGGAGAATCTCTAGACAGAGGAGCCTGGAGGGATACAGTTAGGGTCGCAAAGAGTCGGACACAACTGAAACAACTTAGCACAAATACACGCATAGCCAGATCCAGAGGCTGAATTATGTCATCACATCTCATTCACTTATCTCAGTCACTGAGCTCTGCTATTCTCCACATTGGCTTTGTTCTTAGACAAACTTGATCCTGGTTATAGGGAAGTGACAGACAACCATTAGTTTCAGTCATACATCCCATTCTCTCAACAGACAGAGGGTTTTGTTTTTCCCAGTTGAGTCTCATCAGTGTGGCATTAGCCAGAGAGAAGGGATATGGCAATTGGCGAGACCTATGTCCCATGCCTTCCTTTGGAAGCACAGGGGAGGATGGGGAGGATTGTTAGCCATACCTCAAGCCCCATGGAATAATAACAGGAAAGAAGTAATTTGCTACAAGGAAAATCAGCTGACCAGAAAAAAAAAATGTTGAGCAAGCAACAGAACTACACATAACTATTAAACAGAACAGCAAGGATCCAAAGTGAAGTTCAGTGAAATTCAAAGCATTCCCTCTTTCCACTCTGTTATGCTGCCTCCATATATCATATGACAAATATTACTCAGTACACTGCAGATGGTGACTGCAGCCATGAAATTAAAAGACGCTTACTCCTTGGAAGAAAAGTTATGACCAACCTAGATAGTATATTCAAAAGCAGAGACATTACTTTGCCGACTAAAGTCCATCTAGTCAAGGCTATAGTTTTTCCTGTGGTCATGTATGGATGTGAGAGTTGGACTGTGAAGAAGGCTGAGTGCCAAAGATTGATGCTTTTGAACTGTGGTGTTGGAGAAGACTCTTGAGAGTCCCTTGGACTGCAAGGAGATCCAGCCAGTCCATTCTAAAGGAGATCAGCCCTGGAAATTCTTTGGAAGGAACGATGCTAAAGCTGAAACTCCAGTACTTTGGCCACCTCATGTGAAGAGCTGACTCATTGGAAAAGACTCTGATGCTGGGAGGGATTGGTGACAGGAGGAGAAGGGGACGACGGAGGATGAGATGGCTGGATGGCATCATGGACTCCATAGATGTGAGTCTGAGTGCACTCCGGGAGATGGTAATGAACAGGGAGGCCTGGCGTGCTGCGATTCATGGGGTCGCAAAGAGTCGGACACGACTGCGTGACTGAACTGAACTGAACACTATTTGCTCATATACTTATAACTCAAAAATGATCATAAGATCTATTAGTGCTCCAACAGAAAACTGCTACACTAAATAGTGATAATGAGAATGACTAGCATGTGCCAAATTTTAGCACATCAAAAATTAACACTAAAGAGTCAATGAGTCTAAATTTCAGAGAAATCACCAAGACAAAGGTTGAGATAGCGCTTATTAGGGACAACTTTCACTGATGCTTTCCCAGCTACATCCACCCCTCAGTTCAGTTTCAGCCACTGAGTCTATATATTAATTGTGTAGGCATTAGGGAACCATTGAGAACTTTTGAGCAGAGTAATAACAGAATTATATCTTGACAAGGATGAATCTGGAAATGACAATAGAATGAAGTTTCCTGACTTTCATTCCAAATTAGACTGAAATGCCTAATTTCACATTTAATTTGGCAGGATGCTCTCCAAAACAAAAGACTCCTAAACTCCCAGCCTCCTGACACAGGTTCGAATCCCTTTGTCCCCTGGATCCTTCTGTTTTTAAATCTCAGCTCCGTTTTGAATAACCTCTGGCTGATTTTCTCCTGTATTTCCTAAAGTGGTCAGATCTTTCCAATTCACTGTGAGTTCACTATCCAAGACCTGACATAGCAAATGCTCCCCTCTTAATTTGTTTTGTTTTTACAAAATCTACATTTAAATCCTAATGTTAGTCGCTCAGTTGTGTCGGACTCTTTGCGACCCCATGGAGCTCTGCCAGGCTCCCCCTTTCAAGGGATTTTCCAGGCAAGGATACTGGAGTGGGTTGCCATTTCCTTCTCCAGGGGATCTTCCTGACCCAGGGATTGAATTCAGGTCTCCTGCATTGCAGGCAGATTCTTTACCATCTTAGCCATGAGGGAAGGCCCACATTTGAATCCTAGGCAGTTATTAAGATTCAGATAACAACTCCCCTTCTGTATGAAACATTCCCACATCAGCTCAGTCTACAAGTACCCTTCCTTCCTTTCAAATCCTGCAATATTTATTAGCAGAGTCACTCTTTTGGAAATTACCGTATATTGCATATATAATTTGACTGTTCCCAGTTGTAAATTTCTTGAGAATAGATATATCGAACAACCACCCTCTGTTAATTGAGCACCTACCATGTACAAGATACCATTAGATACTGCAGGGAATATCAGAAACAAAATAAACCAAACAAGATAACCCAAGTTTCCTTCCTTGAAACACTTTATTTTATTGAGACTTATAATACACTAGTGTGTGTCATTAATTTTGATTGAAAAATCAGTGTCAGCTGTCATGAACTCCCTAGACTTTCTGCCCCCTTCACTTCAAAGTTTCTCTGAAACTATATCTACTCTCTCACCCTTCTCTCCAGTCTTGGAGGAAAGAGAATCTTCCTTTAAAACTTAACACTAGCACCTGTGATCTTGGCCACATTTCTTTCAATATGCCCCAGGCTCTTGGCCTCTGAATTATCTGCTAATATTTCAAGTGTTTTTCAAACATTTTCATTTTCCTCCTTTCACCTCTCCCACTATCCCTGCACTTCTCTTAGGCTGCACCCAAATCCAGCTTCCCACATATCTCCACTAGTCTGAAAAGACCATTGCTTGAACTTGCTAATTCTACCCTTCATTCTACTTTTTAAGGATTTTTTAAAAATTGAAGTTTAGTTGATTTACAATATCATATTAGTTTCAGGGGTACAGCACAATGATTCAGTATTTTTCTAGATTGTACTCCATTTAAAGTTGTTACAAAATAATGGCTATAATTCCCTGTGCTGTACAATACATCCTTTTTGGCTCATCTATTTTATACATAGTAGTTTGTATCTCTTTATCACCTACCTCTATATTGCCCCTCCTCCTTCCCTCTCCCCACTGGTAACTCCTAGTTTGTTTTCTACATCTATGAGTTGGTTTCTGTTTTCCTATATACATTCATTTGTTTTGTTTTTAAGATTCCACATATGAGGGATAACGTACAGTATTTTTCTTTCTTTGACTTATTTCACTAAGCATAATACTGTTTAGGTCCATTGACAATCTTGCAAAAGGCAAAATTTCATTCCTTTTTATGGCTAAGTAATATTCCATTGTGTGTGAATTATATAGATATATAGAGAGATATAGATATGTATATATATATATACTTACAGCACGCCTTCATTATCCATTAGTCTGTTGATCGACACTTACGTTGCTTTCATATCTTGGCTATTGTAAATAGAGCTGCTATCAACATTGGGGTGTGTNCAACTCCCCTTCTGTATGAAACATTCCCACATCAGCTCAGTCTACAAGTACCCTTCCTTCCTTTCAAATCCTGCAATATTTATTAGCAGAGTCACTCTTTTGGAAATTACCGTATATTGCATATATAATTTGACTGTTCCCAGTTGTAAATTTCTTGAGAATAGATATATCGAACAACCACCCTCTGTTAATTGAGCACCTACCATGTACAAGATACCATTAGATACTGCAGGGAATATCAGAAACAAAATAAACCAAACAAGATAACCCAAGTTTCCTTCCTTGAAACACTTTATTTTATTGAGACTTATAATACACTAGTGTGTGTCATTAATTTTGATTGAAAAATCAGTGTCAGCTGTCATGAACTCCCTAGACTTTCTGCCCCCTTCACTTCAAAGTTTCTCTGAAACTATATCTACTCTCTCACCCTTCTCTCCAGTCTTGGAGGAAAGAGAATCTTCCTTTAAAACTTAACACTAGCACCTGTGATCTTGGCCACATTTCTTTCAATATGCCCCAGGCTCTTGGCCTCTGAATTATCTGCTAATATTTCAAGTGTTTTTCAAACATTTTCATTTTCCTCCTTTCACCTCTCCCACTATCCCTGCACTTCTCTTAGGCTGCACCCAAATCCAGCTTCCCACATATCTCCACTAGTCTGAAAAGACCATTGCTTGAACTTGCTAATTCTACCCTTCATTCTACTTTTTAAGGATTTTTTAAAAATTGAAGTTTAGTTGATTTACAATATCATATTAGTTTCAGGGGTACAGCACAATGATTCAGTATTTTTCTAGATTGTACTCCATTTAAAGTTGTTACAAAATAATGGCTATAATTCCCTGTGCTGTACAATACATCCTTTTTGGCTCATCTATTTTATACATAGTAGTTTGTATCTCTTTATCACCTACCTCTATATTGCCCCTCCTCCTTCCCTCTCCCCACTGGTAACTCCTAGTTTGTTTTCTACATCTATGAGTTGGTTTCTGTTTTCCTATATACATTCATTTGTTTTGTTTTTAAGATTCCACATATGAGGGATAACGTACAGTATTTTTCTTTCTTTGACTTATTTCACTAAGCATAATACTGTTTAGGTCCATTGACAATCTTGCAAAAGGCAAAATTTCATTCCTTTTTATGGCTAAGTAATATTCCATTGTGTGTGAATTATATAGATATATAGAGAGATATAGATATGTATATATATATATACTTACAGCACGCCTTCATTATCCATTAGTCTGTTGATCGACACTTACGTTGCTTTCATATCTTGGCTATTGTAAATAGAGCTGCTATCAACATTGGGGTGTGTGTGTCTTTTTGAATTAGTGGTTTCAGGTTTTCTGGATATATGCCCTAGAACAGAATCACTAAATGATATGGTAGTTCTAATTTTAGTTTTTTGAGGAACCTCTATACTGTCCTCCATAGTGACTGTACCAATTTACATTCCCACCAACAGTGCACAAGGGTTCCCTTCTCTCCATATCCTCTCCAACATTCGTTTGTGTTCCTTTTGATGATAACCATTCATTGTTTTGATTTGCATTTTTTTAATAATTAGCAATGTTGAGCATCTTTTTATGTGTCTGTTAGCCATCTGTGTATATTCTTTGAAAAAAGAATAGTCTGTTCTTCTGCCCATTTTAAAACCCATCATTTTATTTTATCTTTCCATTGACTAACATATTCTTAGAAGTGTGTTTTCTACTTAATTACCTATAGCTTCATTGTTCTCTATGGAAGTTACCCTTTCAAAATGGTCTCCTTCAATCTATAGACATTTTCTTCAGACTTCATTCCTCCTCACAATCTTTTCAGCATTTAACAATGCTGACCAGACTCTTTGGTGAACCGTTCTCTTTCATGGACTTCCATGACACCTTTCCTGCTTCTCTGAACACTCTTCTTCCTCTTGGCTGGCTCCTCTCTCTCCCATTGTATCCTAATGAGAGGCATGCCCTAAGACTCAGCCCTCAGCCTCTTATTTCTGTGTTTATTCTCTCTTCTGAGAAGGCCTGTTTTTGATGCTTTAACTATCTGTATTTTATAGTCCAAAGGAATATAGGTCATTTTATTGTCTACAGTTAAAACCTTTCAATAACTTCCTACTCCAAGAAGAATAAAATGTCAAGTTTTTTTATGTGGCTTCAAAGTCCCCATGATCTGGCTCCTGCCTTCCTCTCCAGCTTCATACTGTGCTACTGTGTCCCCTGCTCAGTAGCTCCAAGTCACACTGTCTTTTGGCCATGCTACATGGCATGCTGGATCATGCTTGATCCCAGACTAGGGATCAAACCATGCCCCCGCATTGGGAGCACAGAGTCTTAACCACTAGGCCACCAGGGAAGTCCCACACTGGGTTTCTTTCTAGTCCCACAGCACACCAAGGTCTGCCCCACATCCAAACCTGTTTGTTCCCTCTTCCTAGATTGTTCTTTTCTCTACTTTGCCTAGCTGGTCCTATCCCATTGATCAGCTCTCGGGTTAACTGCCACTTCCTCAGAGGCTTTCTTTGATCACCTAATCTCAAGCAGGCCACCCTTCATAGCACTTGTCGGGGAGGAAGTAATTTTCCTCTACCCTTCAGTGTTCTTCTGGCTGGTCTAAGAGTTAAACTGACATGATACTGATTAATAGGAGAAAATCGCACAAAAGTTTAATAACATTTATACATGAGAAAAGCCTAAGAAACTGAGTTATGAGCCAGAACAGCTGGCACCCTCACCTTAAAGGCAATCTTCAGCTAAAGACAGAAGAGGGTGTTGAGGGTAGTCGTTTAGGATCTCATAGGTAGGGGGAAGGCTTGAGGGACGTGGTTTAGGATCTCATAGGTAGGGGGAAGGCAATTGACGTGGAAACGGAGAAGCAAATGTTTAATCAACAGATACCTGCTGAGCCAAGCAGAGAGGGTGGGCCACAGAGGAATTTTAACCAACAGATTTTGCTAGGTTTCTCCCCACTTACAAACCTAGTTCATGCTGTAGTTATCTGTGGTGATAGCTCCCTGCCTAGAATACTTCCTCTACTTCTAAAGGCAATTAGGGGGAAGGTCAAATGTTCTTCCTGAGTCTTTTGGGTCTTGATTGTTTTCAGCTGAAAGTAATCCACATGCCAAAGAGATATTTTGGGTGACAAATTTTGCTCCTCTACACACTTATCATGAGTTGTAATTGTGTACAAACATTTTCCTCGTTGTCTGTCTCTCTCTGTTGAGTATAAGATAAGCATATTGAGGGCTAAGTGTGACATCTATCTTTTTCCTACGTTAGCCCCAGTATCTAGCAAAGTGCCTAGCATAGAGTATGTGCCCATAAATGTTTGATGAACCAATAATGAGAATGGTTCTCAAATTTCAACTCCTACCCTGATTTCTTCTAGAGTTCCCATCTCATATCTCCAGTTCCCTATTGGCCATTTACATATGGATGACCCTGCTCTAATTTGTCATTTATCCAAAATCATCTTACCTCAAAACACTGCCCTCTTAAGTAGAGAATGGACATGTGGACACAGCAGAAGAGGAGGTGGACATAGTGAGAGAGTAGCGTTGACATATAAACACTACATTGTGTAAAACAGATAGCTAGTGGGAACCTGCTGTATAGCACAGGGGGCTCAGCCCAGTGTTCTGTGATGACCTAGAAGTGTAGGATGGGGGTGGGGGTGAAGGCTGTGAGAGAGGTCCAAGAGGCTGTGACTGTGTATATACAGATAGCTGGTCTACTTGCACTTCTTTGTACAACAGAAGCTAACACAACATTGTCAAGCAACTATACTCCAATTAAAAGAGAAAAAGCCCTCCTCTCCTCAGGATGACCTTATATGTCAATGTTATAGCAATCTCATCCAGGATTGAAATCTGGAAGTCACCTTTAACTCTGTCTTCTCCACTGTCCCTTTAATCCTTCACCTGGTAGAGCGCTTGAAGATATCTTCTTCTTCACATTCTGTAGTCGTCGCCCCGGTTCAGAGTGTTATTACCTGTAGTCTAGTTCACTAAGTGAGCTCTGGTTTTTTTTTTTTCCCATACACCCTACCTAGCTTATTAATACATGAGCACTCAGCTTCAATGTGCCTTTATATGCTGCTGCTGCTGCTGCTAAGTTGCTTCAGTTGTGTCTGACTCTGTGTGACCCCACAGACCGCACTGTCCTTGGGATTTTCCAGGCAAGAGTACTGGAGTGGGATGCCATTGCCTTCTCCTCCTTTATATGTTAGGTACACGTAATCCAAGGCTTCCCTGGTGGCTCATATGGTAAAGAATCTGCCTGTAGTGCAGGAGACTTGGGTTCAATCCCTAGATCAGGAAGATCCCCTGGAGAAGGGAATGGCAACCCACTCCAGCATTCTTGCCAGGAAAATTCCATGGACAGCAGATCCTGGCAGGCTACCGCCCATGGAGTCACAAAGAGTAAGATACAGCTGAGCAACTGAGCGTGCACACAATCCCCATTCTACTGCCTATTCTACTCTCTCTGCTTAGGCAATCCAGATATGCTTTATAGTGCCTGCAGCATATCCAGAAAGTTATACTGCATAGCACAGGGACGTATTCTCAGTGCCTTGTAATAACCTATAATGGAAAACAATCTGAAAAAAAATAGATACATACACATGTATATTTATAGTGGGTTTCCATGGTGATTCAGATGGTAAAGAATTCGCCTACATTGTGGGAGACTCAAGTTCAATCCCTGTGTTGGGAAGATCCCCTGGAGAACAGAATGGTTACCCATTGCAGCATTCTTGCCTGGAGAATTCCATGGGCAGAGGACCCTGGCGGGCTACAGTCCATGGGGTCACAAAGAGTCAAACAGGACTGAGAGAGTAATTGCATTGCATACATATACGTATATATACATACATATATATATATATATACACACACACACACATATATGTATAACTGAACCACTTTACTGTACACTTGAAACTAACACAATGTTGCAAATGAACTATATTTCAATTTTTAAAAAGTTCTACCTCTGCACCTTTGCAAGTGTTCTCTCTCCCTGAAAATTCCCATTTCACCTGCCTTTGCCCAACAACAGGATTATGTTGAAATTGTCATCTTCTCTGTGCAACTTTCTGACCTCCTTCCCCAACATACCTGTGCACCAGGGTCACCACCACCACTATCTTGACAAAATCAGTAAGCATTTGCCATTCCCTTATCTTTCTTCCTGAAGTACTTTGTCTAGACATCTATTAGTGGGTAGAACACTGAATTATATAGGTATCTCCATATTTTTATTTCTCCTTCTGGACCACAGGTCTCCAAGCACAGCTGGCAGTAAAAATGTTTAAGCACCTACCCACCTCTATATATACACATGCATGTATAGTATTATATTACTGTGTATATTATATTACTATCCATATTATTGTATGTTATTATACATTACTGTATTATGTATATTATACCACATATATTACTGCAATATTGTATATATTATAAAATGTGAAAACCAAAATTGAAAAAAGATGAACTAAAACAAAAAATTTATTAACATTTCTAACATGTTTTTTATCCCTCCAAGGATATTATTTTGAACTCATCCCTGAGTTGTATGCACTCCTCCTTTCTGGATGTCTATAGTTTATGCTGTTGTCATAGCTTCCAACCTATGGTAATATATCCCACTGATCACCCTTGTAGCACTCATTTGGCATTTCTNTGAGTTGTATGCACTCCTCCTTTCTGGATGTCTATAGTTTATGCTGTTGTCATAGCTTCCAACCTATGGTAATATATCCCACTGATCACCCCTGTAGCACTCATTTGGCATTTCTAGTTCTTGTACAACTACCTAATTTGAAATTAACCAAAAAGCCTTTCATGACTATTTTCATGCAATAATATTTACTAAGTGGCCACAATATACCAGAAACTTTTCTGGGTTCTGGGGTCTCAGTAACAAAGAAGAAAGACCAGGTCCTTGTTCTTCTGAAGCTTTCATACTGGGATCAGGAGAGAGAGAGAGAAATATAAAGAAGGTAATATTATCATATAAGTGTAACCAACTGGAAGATCTGCAGTGCATTTATTATATTAGTGAGAAAAAGGCTCTAGAATTAGGCAGAGCTGGATTCAAATCCAGGGTTGACCACATACAAGATCTGTGATTTAGGCAACAAACTTAATCATTCTGTTTGTTTTCACATCTGTAAATTAAGATTAATAATTTTCTTGTCAAAAGGGTACTTGTAAGAATGAACAAAGTATAAAATTTCTAGCATAAATGCCTGACCATTGATGTTATTAAAATATATTTTGCAAAATCTTCATAGCTCAGACAGCATATATGTTACAATATGATTCTATCTAAAAGTAATTCTAGAAATAGGATATGGGAATTCTTTTCTTGATTCACCTTAACTGGATAGATTTGAGGGTACACTTGACTGTGAGAGGAAATCATTAAAGAAGGAATGTTCAGAGCTAATTATCTACTTAAGATCAGAAAAAATAATTGCTGTTGACAGTTCACTTACCTGACAACTTTCCCAGAAGGTGAAGAATTGGCAGTTTATCTTTACTGAGTATTTGATGCCCTTGAGGCAGCCTTGAGTTCCACAGATTAAAACCCAGCAGATAGAAGCAAACACAGAAGAACAAAAGGAGCCCCAGATTGCCTTTCATGGTCAACCTTTCTGTATGAAAAGGGCTCAGACTACAGCATTAAGATATTCATTTGCTTCCTGTGAATTTTCCATTTGAAAGGTGTACATGGATATGGCAAAGTGCTTCACAGCCTCTTCCCAAACTGAGAAGTAGAGAACCACAGAGAAATAAAACCTAAATACCAACAGCAGGAACATTGAAAGGTTTCAGTACCCAAGTTCAGTTAAGCAAGAGGCAGTGACTGACACAGCTTCCCAGGTGACTCAGTGGTAAAAGAATCTGCCTGCCAATGCAGGCGGCACAGAAGCCACCAGTCAGACCCCTGGATCGGGAAGATCCCCTGGAGAAGGAAATGGCAACCCACTCCAGTATTCTTTCCTAGGACAGAGCAGCCTGGAGGGCCACGGTCCTCAGGGTCACAGAGAGTCAGACACACTGAGGCACTGAGCGCGCCGCTCACAGGTGAGTGATACAGAGGGCCTGTGCTCCACCGCGACCTCTGAGGCTATTAGCACGTTAGTGCTTGATGAAAAGCACTCACGATTGTGAATATGCACATTTAGGTGACAAAAGCACATTTAAAATGCAGATTACTATTGGTTTAACACCTTGCTCATAGGCAAGGTTTCCTTTGATTGCAGTTACATGATTTTTATTAAAACGTTTCATTTTCTAAAAGCATTTGAATCAGAACACATATGTCCATTATATTACCTTACTAATTAATGTCTGTTGAATGTTCTATAAAATACTTAGACAACAAATCCACTCCTTTTCTCCCTTTCATTCAACTTTTTAATTGTTTTTCCAAAAACCTGAATCTTAAAAAATAAAGTTAAATAACAATTACAGTGGTGAGTTAGCCAGAATTTTTCTGAGTCCTATCTGCCTTTGCCTGGTGATTCATATATTTTATATTTGGCTTCTTTTCACTCATCTATAAGGAAATAATTGATAAAAATTCACACCTGCCAAAGAACTCTTCAAAGTTGTAATATTCATAAGCCTTAACCTTTATGGATAATGTTTTGTCACCTAGATAATTGTGCATTAAACCTCATAAATGTTAGACCAGTCCTTTGAAGTTCAGTCTCTCTAGGTCTGTCATGAGTGATCAACATCAGAAAACAGAAGGGAATAAACTAAAACTATCCTTTCATATTCCAAGGATGGCGGCTTATCTGGTAACTCATATAATGTTAGAAGAAAATTACCGATACTATCAACAATTCATTCCCATTGATAGGGCAACCAGATACACCCCAAACATAAAACAACAAACAGAAGGTCGACATATTTTTATTCATGAATATAAGAGAACCACCTGAGGTTCAGACATAGCTTGAGAAGATTTTAGTTATAGTATAGAGTTGAAGGAGAGCGCAATGCATCCACCACCATTTCATCTGAAGTCTCTGTTGACTTATTTTGACCACGTCTCAACAGCATACTTTAAATGAATGATGGTTTTATGTGACAGGAAATGATACATAGGAAAGTCATTAGTTAACCAGGAATCAAGGGAGAGAAAATACAGCATTAGCAATTTTATTTCCAGTCTCATCACAGAAGTCAGTTTTGACTCTGCACATACTAGTGTTAAACTTTATTAGTCATTTGAATATGTCATTAAGTATTCCTACTTAAATTGTTTGGTGTGCATTATTTAAATTTATTAACATGATACTTTCCCACTTTTCCTTTCCATTGCCCTATTCCAGCCTCTCACTTTGACTCACCTGGATAATCACAATAGCCTCCTAACGGATCATCATGCCTGTAGTTACTCACAAGTCCAATCCAAAGTTATTATCACCGTCAGAATAGTAATAATAGCAGCTGCTATCCTTGAAAGAGTGCGTGTGATGTAGTGCTAGCTGTATTATGTGGAGTTTTAATTTAATCTTCACAACAGCTAAGGTCATTATATCCTTTATATCCATTATATTATATTGGATCCATTATATAATTAGTTATATCCATTAATTAATTAATTATATCCATATACAACTAATTATATCCATTATATCCTTTTTTTACAGATGTGAACACTGAGGTGAGGTTAAGCAATTTGTTCAAAGTCAAATAACTAGAAACAATAGCCTTTGAACAAGTTTTTCCTGTACTACCTTTAAAACATGTCCCGAGTCCTCTAATTCTATGCATATTCCATACACATTCTCGACATTGGCCAGAGCCACCTTTTTAAAAATATGAACCATATGATAGCAACCCTGGTTGAAATCTCTTCTGATGGCTTTCCATTACAAGTAGGATAAAAACAAAATCCTCAGCGTGGTCTACAAAGACAGATGTAATCGGACCCTGGCCTCCTAGCACTTCCTTTCATGCTGGTGTCCCCTTTATTTCAGTCCAGCCAAGCAGGCCTTCTGTCTGTTTTTGGAACACATCATGCTCATTCCCACAAGGGCCTTTAAATCTGCTCTTTGCTTTGATTGGAAGACCTTGCCTCAGATACTCACATGGATCATCCCATCATGTAATTCATGTCTTAACTCAAACTTCATGTCATTAGTGAGGCCTTAGTTTGCCTGTTTCTGCCAGGCATCATCATATGGCCCTGTTTTATTTTGCTCATCACTCTTACCTAAATTATCTAGAANGTATAAGAGACAGATGTAATTCATGTCTTAACTCAAACTTCATGTCATTAGTGAGGCCTTAGTTTGCCTGTTTCTGCCAGGCATCATCATATGGCCCTGTTTTATTTTGCTCATCACTCTTACCTAAATTATCTAGAAAATGCCTTTGTGTGTGTTATCATTCATCTCTCCTGTCCGGAGCTGAAAAGTCAGCACCACGAGAGCAGAGGTCTTGTCAATATGCATCACTGCTTTGGCCCCAGTTACTAGAAGAGTCCCTGGGACACAGGAGCTCGATAAATATTCATTGATTGCACCCAGTTTTGCCTGACTTTAGAGCATCGGCTCTTAACCATATGCTAAACTGCTTCCTAAAGGATAGGTTTCTTCACTTTACTTCTTTCTTTAAAAATCATCAGTATTGCTGTTGTCTACAAAATTAAGTTCCAGCTGCTCAGTTTTGCTTTCAAGGACTTTGACCTCTAGCATGTCTTTCTGACTTCCTCCTGCAGCCTACTTTATGCATTATGTTTGAAATACAATAGGGGAATCGGAATACACCCTATACTCCCCCACACTCTTACCATTTCTACCTTTAAGATGTTAGCTACATCCTTCACAGCCAAGCTCAAATCACACCTCTTACACAAAACTTTCCTAGGCCCCCTGCAATATTGTGATTTATAAGAAATATCTATATAATCATTCAGATGATCAAATTATATTTCTCATGTATATTTGGTCTTTGCCTAAGGATTCTGGCTCACAGCTCCCCAACCCCATGGAATTTCCTGAGTGATAAGAGCAATAGGGACATCTTCTGTTCATAATATTTGGTCTCTTGCCCTAAGTTCTGGCAATTCTTCAGAGCCATAAAGGTGAAATATGAAGCCCCCTTTCCACTGCAATTGAATTTATGTTAATGAAGTGACTTTTGGAAAGCACCTGAAGACGGGGACTGGTTAACCAGGAGAATCAATCAGGAATAGATGTTTGGCACTTTCACGCCCACCCTCTGAAGTCGAGAGGGGCTGGGGGTTGGGTCGGTCACCAGTGGTCAGCGGCCACCAATGGTTATGAGTTAATCAAGTGTGACTGCGTAATAGAATCTCCATAAACACCCCAAAGAAGGGAGTGCACAGAGCCTCCAGGCTGAAGAACCTGTGGCGATGCTGGGAGAGTGAGGCCTAGTATGGCAGCTCTCGTCCTCTCCCCACACCTGGCCCTAGGCCTCTCTTCTATCTGGCTCTTCCTAAGTCATACACTTTTATGATANTACTGTATTGGTTTTGCCATACATTGACATGAATCAGCCACAGGTGAAAAAAACTAGAAAAATATATAATACACTGGTAATCTAGTAGGTAAAGTATCTGAGTTCAGTGAGCTGCTCTAGCAAATATTTGAACCTGAAGAAGAAGTTGTTGGCAATCTATTCTCAACCATCAGAAGTACAGGCAATTACCTGAGCTTGTGATTGGGGTCTGGTTGAGGGGGGTACTGTCTTGTAGGACTAAATCCTTAACCTGTGGAACCTGATACTACCTCTGGGTAGATAGTGGAGAAGGAAATGGCAACCCATTCCAGTATTCTTGCCTGCAGAACCCCATGGACAGAGGAACCAGGAGGACTATAGTCCATGGGATCGCAAGAGTCAGGCAAGACTTAATGACTAAGCCACCACCACCACTGGGCAGATAGTGTTAGAACTGAGCTGAATGTAGGGCACCTGCTTCATGTCAGAGAACTGGTTTTCGGTGTGGGGAACCTCCCCACCACACACACACACTGGAATTTAGTGCAGAACCCTTACTCTCTCAACTCAGAATGTTTCCCTTCACAATTTCCCCCATGGTATTTTGTTGATCTTAAAACACTCAGCACAGTGTGGTGATTTAATCAGTAAGTCATGCCCGACTCTTGTGACCCCGTAGGCTGTACCCTGCCAGACTCCTCTGTCCATGGGATTTCCCAGGCAAGAATACTAGAATGGGTGGCTAATTCCTCCTCCAGGGGATCTTCCCGACCTAGGGATCAAAGCTGGGTCTCCTGCATTACAGGTGGATTCTTTACTGACTGACCTACCAGGGAAACCCAGTGTACCTCATAATAAAGTTATCTATAGCTATATCTGCCTCCAGATCCTTACCTCTTATTTTCCATCACATTTCTGATGCAGGTTCTAGCAGATAATGTCTACTCAAGTGGTGAACTGAACTAAATATTTGCAGTTCTCCCATCCCTATCAGCACTTACATATGGACTTCCTTAGTGGCTCAGATGGCATTTACATTATTTTTTTTGCCCTTTGCTTTTTAATTGCTTTCATTTATTCAACTAGGGTATGTAATTTTCCCCCAGCTAGACTTCAAGGTTGTTGTTCAGTCGCTCAATTGCACCCTACTCTTTGTGATCCCATGGACTGCAGCACACCAAGCTTTCTTGTCCTTCACCATCTCCCGGAGCTTGCTCAAACTCATTTCCATTTAGTTGGTGATGCCATCCAACCATCTCATCCTCTGTCGTCCCCTTCTCCTCCTGCCTTCAGTCTTTCCCAGCATCAGGGCCTGTTCTGATGAGTCAGCTCTTCACATCAGGTGGCCAAAGTATTGGAGCTTCAGCGTCAGCATCAGTCTTTCCAATGAATATTCAGGATTGATTTCCTTTAGACTTCAAGGTAGGGAGGCTTCCGTTTCTTTCTTTAAGACTTCTTTTTCCTTGCCCTTTCTCTTATCGACACTGCCTCTCTCCCCACCATTATTGACTTTTTACACTTGCAAGTATACTCTGCGTATACAGTGAGTGAAGACTAGGCAAATAAGTGAATAAAAAGACTTCCACTAGGTTTAGTCTGAGAAGTTTAAAAAAAATAGCATGAAAGCCCTCAACTAGTTTTTCCTTTTCTCTATTTCAAATGGAATAGTAGCCAACTCGGGAGGATGGAGTAGGGTAGCCCTGCCCGGGGCTGCTAGCTGGAGGCAGGAACAGAGAAGTAGAATCCCTTGCGTGATGATTTCTGGCAGATCTGCACAGAGGTTTAAGAGCAAAGAAAGGACAAAGCAGAATCAGGATACTACTCGCATTCTCTTCCTTCCATACTCCCCACGTCTCCCAGCCCAGAGACATACACAGCTCTGGTATAAATAAATACACAA
Organism: Raphicerus campestris; assembly: GCA_006410735.1. Classification (NCBI taxonomy): domain Eukaryota; kingdom Metazoa; phylum Chordata; class Mammalia; order Artiodactyla; family Bovidae; genus Raphicerus; species Raphicerus campestris. The sequence goes on along the minus strand of SJYW01043292.1, from coordinate 249,643 downwards.
TTTGATTTTTCCTCAACATTGTCCTTTCAAGTAACTACAGAAAGCTTAAAAACGGCTACTTGTCAAGAATAACCATTTGTTTGACAAATAACAACAAAGCTATTGTATTTATGAACTTTATTCATATCCCCAGAAGGAAAGATGACTAACAAAATATTAGTGCACTGATGAATATTTACTGATGAATTCGAGGTTGCAGTGGCCACAATTCTTTGGCTTTTAAACATAAAACTGAATCTGGACAGGCATCAATATTTAAAGCATCTTCTCTTTTTTAGCCCAAGATGGCTTATCACTTAGTCTAGATAAGTCAGACCAAACAGAAGTCGCCTGTGTTTTTCCAGAATAAACATTTCCCAGAGACAAAACTCTGCCTTCAGCTCTGCCTATTAAAACACAAAGCTGCTTGAGTTTTTCTTATAAACATAAGGAAGAAGAAGAGATGGAAGAGGAGAGGGAAGAACACAAGGCAAAAGCTTCTTCATGAATAAGCTGAACACTGAGCCTCTTGAGGAAAACTAGCAGGTTTGATTGATTGTTTTTGTGTGCAGTGAGTTGTTTATTTCAGAAAGACCTCTCCAGCCCCAGACATCAGCACGAAACACACAAAACGAAAAACAACAGAAAGTGGAGACGTGACTCAGCCTCTGAAGACTATCTAGAACAACCATAAACTGATTGAGTTCTAGTCAAATGACCCTCTGACTAGTAAGAAAAACCAAACAACAACAAAAAAAGCAAGACCAGAAAAACCCATAGCCATCATCAAGATGTCCAAGCATGTGCAGTAAATTCCCCAAGAAGACTTTTCTGGATCCAGACTGTAAAGCAGAGGAAGCAAAAGAATGATGACTAATGAGCAGTGAAGCATGTCAATCTGTGGTTGCTAAAGAAAGAAATTTTACCCTGGGAAGTCAGGAACAGTCTCTTGATAACTTAGTATAATTATTTCATCAGCCAGTAGAGAATACTTTTGATTGGAACAGGTCTTTAATATACCAGAAAGACCTTCATAGAAGAACTGTTTAAAGTACAGTAAATAGCAATAGTTTTTTTAAATGTATGTCTTTTTGGTTTGAAAAATAAAATCCCCCTTACTAATGCAATCGTTTCATGGAAGTGGGCTGTGGTCTATTCTTTTTTTCATACAGTGAACAAATTGAGATTTCCTTTAAAAATTTTTCTGGTATATTTTACGTCAACTCTAGGTAAATAATATTTTCATGTAATGGTCTCCTATTATCTATAACTGGCAACTAAGTACATAATCCAATGCCCCACTCCTTGAGGTATCTTTGATTGTCATGCTACAAATATTGCCTTATTTACATATAATATCTTTCTTTGCACAGTAGAAAAGTTCCTTTTTGTATATAACTTACAAAAGCCTCTTTAAAGCAAATACATTGAAATTATGTCTAATCAGAAAATATTAAACCACACCTTAATAACTCAGAAATGGTATAAGCCACTTGAACATACAGATGTCAAGGTCATTTGGAGAGAGAAGGTGGTTTAGCCACTTAAGTCCCCTTCCGCCAGGGTCCTCTGTCCATGGGATTCTCCAGGCAAGGATACTGGAGTGGGTAGCCATTCCCTTCTGCAGGAGATCTTCCCAACCCAGGGATCAAACCCATGCCTCCTAAACTGCAGGCAAATTCTTTAGCACTGAGCCAGAGAGAAGAGACACACACAAACACATCCTCAGACAGATTTTGTGGAAAAATGGACTACACTTGTATTTTACACAGTAGGTGATATTATTAAGAAGATTGAAATCCATCAAACTAAAAAGTTTCCTTAGAACTGAGTGAAATAATGTATTTAAAGATCTGAAAGTTGGATATATGATTCATTTGCTTCTCAAAGTTTCTGAATTCTAATACGGAAAGGCATTTGCTATTAGACCAAAAATATGGAGGTTACAGCGGTATAATTCAAAGCACAGTAAATAGTAAGTGAACTGTATCAAAATCACCTGGAGTATTTAGTAGGAAGACTGATATCATCAATGACACTTGAGAAACACTGATTTAGGTATTTATTCTGAGTTAGTCCCTTGATGCTCAAACAAGTCTTTGTAACTTCTCTGTGTGAAACGTTACTAAATATGCTAAATTTATGTGTTGCCCTGTTCTCAAATGACAGCAACAAATAAGGTACTTCATGGGATTTTAAAAAATAGTACATTTTTGTATTTTGCAAACCCCAATATCCATTTTCTACACTTATTTTGTAAATGTCAAGGCCTTCAGGGAACTTCAATAAAAAAAGGTTTGTTGAGACATGAATTGGTGAAGTATTGATACTATTTTAAGCTATAATTTCCTAGACGGCAGAGAATGTTTAACTGAACCATGGACATATGGGAAAATCTTTACAAACTTTTTGATGATGACTATTATCAAAAATAGAAAAGTGCAGTTTAATATTGACTCAGTAGAATATAAGAAACACTAAGTGAATGTTTATTTATCCCCCCTCCCCGACAAAAGCCAGTTAACAATTTTTGCTGAGCATGGGAAAAAAAAAAAAAAAAACTTCTATATCTTCTGATTTAGACACTGCAGTCGGTGAAATCTATGGAAAGTTCAAAAAGTCGTGGTTTACAATAAGCTCCAAAACTTTCTGTGTCTTTCTGGTGAACTTAATGATCAGTGTCTTTTCAACCCCATATGGGCGATTTCTATTGATTATAATGCTGCCTACTGCTGAGAGCAAAACCGATCCGCCACATGCTCCAAAGTGGATAATCCTTGCCAGCAGGTCACTTATGCCTCCCAAAGTTTCCTTTTAACAAAATTAATGAGGATGATGATGGTGGTGGTAATAATAATAATAATAATAATAATCCTTAATGCTTACTCAATACATTCTACTAAGATAGCTGGGAAGTTAAATAGGTTTTCTTCATAGTTCTAATTCAATGCATGAATTTGGATTCTGGTCACCGAAACATAGGGCTTCACCTGCAGTGGCGGAGACGAAAGTTCAGTCCCTGGGTCAGGAAGTTCCTCTGGAGGAGGGCACAGCAGCCCACCTCAGCATTCTTGCTGGGATGATCCCACAGATAGAGGACCATGGCAGGCTGCAGTCCACAGGGTCTCCAAGAGTCAGGTGCAGCTGAGCGAGCACACACACATCTCAATATGGATTTCTTGCTTGATTTTTTGTTTGTGTGTTTAAGAAACCACTGAAACACTGTTGACTCAATGGTCTTGGCACAAAAATATTTTTAATATTCTAGAATGGTCAGTTCAATAATCTCTGCCTCAAATGGTACCCCAAAACTACTATAATAAAACAGAATGGATTTATTTTTGCCCTTTTCATCTATTTCCATCCCTGAAGTGGTCACCAGTAGCTCCTTTCATTAAGCATACAATATTAAAAATTCACATACCTTCAAACCACTGGAGCTACTTTAAGATAAGCAGATTTCAAATTAATACATCCTTATTAATTTTGAGATCTGAGTTGAAATTTCTTAGTTCTGTATCACTTCATGGACATGACAATCATAATCAGTTTCTACACACAAAGTATGAGCAATTTAGAGATCTAAAATCAGTGTGAGCAAATTATTTAAATGAGTGTTGTGTAAGAGATTAATCGGGTCACATGAACTACTAGAATGTCCCAAATCCAAGTTCTCACTTATTTTCTTCTCCACTAATTGTCTAACCAAAGGTAGCACAAATTTTATTTAGTGAATTTATAGATAGTATAGTGGATTTTTTTCCAAACCCACAGTGATCTAGCATTTGTAACTGAATTTAAATATTTTTGTCCATTTTCTGACTGAAGGTTTTCTCAAAAAAAATGTTCCCTAAAGTTTAGCATTATTATTTTGGCTTTAGTTGCTAAGTCACGCTTAACTCTTTTGTGACCCCATGGACTGTACTCTGCCAGGGTCTGCTGTTACATGGGATTTCTCAGGCAAGAATACTGCAGTGGGTTGCTTTTCCTTCTCTAGAGGATCTTCCCGACCCAGGAATCTAAACTGTGTCTCCTGCCCTAGCAGGCGGGTTCTTTACCTCTGAGCCACCAGGGAAGCCCTAAATTTTAGCATACAGTGGAGAATTAATAAACATCATCAGTCAATAGGAACATGAACTAGATGACTTTGTCTTGCTAATTGTATGTTTAATAACTTGGTTTATGGCCTCTACATACAAACCCTTATTACATGTCCTTTCAGTCAAGCAAAACTGGGACAATTTTCAAGCTTACAATTCAGTTTCAGCTATTTTTACAGCATAGAAATCCTACGAAACTGTTTATCTGTTCCCAAAATATAAGAAAACCTAAACACAACCAGTCCATTCTAAAGGAGATCAGTCCTGGGATTTCTTTGGAAGAAATGATGCTAAAGCTGAAACTCCAGTACTTTGGCCACCTCATGCGAAGAGCTGACTCATTGGAAAAGACTCTGATGCTGGGAGGGATTGGGGACAGGAGGAGAAGGGGACGACAGAGGATGAGATGGCTGCATGGCATCACCGATTCAATGGACATGAGTTTGAGTGATCTCTGGGAGTTGGTGATGGACAGGGAGGCCTGGTGTACTGCAATTCATGGGGTCACAAAGAGTCGGACATGACTGAGTGACTGAACTGAAACACAACCCCACAAACATCCATGTCATTTACATATAATTTCTATCTAAATTTCTTTAAATACTATACTATAAAATATAATTGCCTTTATTGACAAAGTTTGACTAGCAATTTTGAGTAGGTATTGATTTCTGGCTTTATTGTAGTTTTAACATTATAAACTTTTAAAAAGTTATTTTTTTTTATATCTCTAAATACCAGAAACCTATAAGATGCACTCGAGAATTGTAAACTGACAGACAGACTTTATTTTCTTGGGCTCCAAAATCACTGCAGACAGTGACTGCAGCCATGGAGTTAAAAGACGCTTGCTCCTTGGAAGGAAAGCTATGATAAACCAAGACAGCATATTAAAAAGCAGTGATGTTATTTTGATGTCAAAGATCCATATAGTCAAAACTATAGTTTTTCCAGTAGTCATGTACAGATATGAGAGTTGGACCATAAAGAAAGCTGAGACCTGAAGAATTAAGGCTTTCAAATTGTGGTGTTGGAGAAGACTCGAGAGTCCCTTGGACAGCAAGGAGGTAAACCAGTCAATCCTAAAGGAAATCAACCCTGAATATTTATTGGAAGGACTGATCCTGATGCTGAAGCTCCAATACTTTGTTCAGCTGATGTGAAGAGACCCTAGTGCTGAGAAAGACTGTAGCCAAAAGGATGAGGGAGTGGCAGGGAATGAAATGGTTAGATGGCATCACCAACTCAATGGACATGAATTTGAGCGAATTCTGGGAAACAGTGGAGGACAGAGAAGCCTAGTGTGCTGCAATTCATAAGGTTTCAAGAGTCAGACACAACTTAACGACTGACCAACAACAACAGAATAAAATTACAGCCTTAACTATGAAGATGAAAAGCCTTATGAACGTCTGTTCACCACTGCGTATCTTGACCAACTCATCGTCAGTGTTGTGAAGACCAAGACAATGTCATGAAGTCCAAAATGAAGCCCATTTTGACCTGGACAGAGTACCTTGCCAAGGATACAGGACTCCGTGTTCAAACTGGGAAAGTAGCTGCAAACCAGCGGGTTTGATCAAGTGAAGACCACCTGAATGTAGTGGATAGTGCTACTGTCAAGAAAACCAAAGCATCCTACCTCCTTTGTGCTGGAATATACCTTTCTCATTAAACTTTAAATCATTAATGATTTCTTCTCTTACTACATAATATTGCTTCCTACCTGGTGCTACTATCTCCTCAAAGCCAAAATTTTATGAACTCTAGTTTTTTTGTTATTGTTGTTGCTGTTTTGACCAAAAGCTACTAATTTCTTTTTAAATGGTTATCTTCAACACTCTCTCTAAACTATTTTATTTAATGATTCTTTTACAATGTAAGTCAATAGATAGGTATTCCGTGATCATTTCTGGTATCACGGTACTATAATTCCATTTCCTTCTTCATCTCAACAATGAAAGTAGCTGGAATTTTGCCGACTATCTCATGACAGTTGCACACCAATTACATTTATCTTGCTGTGACAACAATCGATATTGCTGCCCTTTCTTGATTAGAAAATTGAGGCTAAGTGGAATCAGTGTCTGGTATAGGTTTTAGCAGGCTTACTTTGTGAATCAGTTGATAAAGAATTCGCCTGCAGTACACGCCTATAAAGCAAAAGACCCAAGTTTGATCCCTATGTTGGGAAGATCCCCTGGATAAAGAAATGGCAACCCATTCCAATATTCTTGCCTGGAGAATCCCATGGACAGAGGATCCTGGTGGGGTATAGTATATGGGGGTCACAAGAGTCAGACATGACTTAGCAACCAAACCAAACCATAGGTTGTAAAACTAGTCACAGGATAAGCCAACTGCCTATCATGGCCTTGGCTTTCCATATTAATAATGACACTCCATTTTCTAGCCTATCTGTCAAATATACCTAACATCTATAAGCACAAAAGAAATGTGACCTAAAGTTTGTAGATTAAAAGATCTACTGGAAAACATTTTCTCAGCCCTGTCTTGTGCATAGCTTTGATAGTTTCATGGTTGACTTTTCTAATTACTGTCATGAGACCATAAAATCTAACTCACTGACAGAATGCTATTGAGTTGCTTTCCTTTATTTTTACCTTGGATGTGCCATTTGTGTTTTAAATGTTCATGGTAAGCATTACTCAGAATGTATATTCTCATAATATTAAAAAAAATTGTCATAGCCTGAAAAATGAGGTGGGGAGAAACAACAGTCCTGAATTTTTTTTTACTCAAAGCACCCATGATCATAGATTGAATTTCAGACCACCAAACCAAACAATTTTTCTTCAAAATTGAAGTTAAAATCCTCTTTATTTTTTCCTCTGTTTGCCATTCAAGGAAAATAATATGTGCTAGCAATCCATAATTCACTTTATTGGAAGAAATTTCTTGGGAATTATATTCTAGAAATGACTAGTCAGGCAATTCTAGAATCTATAATAAAGTCATTTCAAAGGAATTTTCCAAATAAAGCCTTCTCACTTTGAAGAATGGCATTGCTTTAGTCCAATTCACACAATGAAAAGAAAATAAAAGCCATAGGAATACATGCAAGCTTTGATACAAACTAATGGCACGGAATCAAGACACAAACTTGAACAGTTTATTGGGAAAAGTGTCTGCAAAGTTAAAATATTCACAGAGGCAGTAGCTTCAAATATGAAGAAAAATATCAGGACAAAAATCACTGAAAGACAGAGTTATAGTTCAGCTTTAACTGCCTACAGGGCAGTTTTTATTTGAATTCGGTTCATCCTAGAAGGTTCCAAACTGGGAGTTCATTGAACCCTAACTTACAAAGAGAACTGACAGGCAGTCAGGTACGTTTCACTGCAGTCAGTTAGAGCTGATGTGGCCTTCACGGGTTTATGTCCCTCCCGGGGATGTGTGCATCTGTCTATCTGTAGAGCTCACCCCAACTGTAAGGAAATGAGTGTAAACAATATAGATGTCCAAACTACAGGTATAATGCATGAGTTATTCACCACTGTAACTCCTCAGTGTTATTTTTCATAAGTGTCTGGCTTAGATTTACACAAGAGAACTATCCAACAGCTGTTGTAAGAAACATGCATGTTCCTAACAATTCTCATAACGTGTCTCCTTATTTAACATTGTTGCCTTAAGATTTACAAAATAGATGTTGCTCAAACCAGAGTCCTATTAAATTGTAACTTTAAAAGTACAACAAAACACGCCCAATCTTGCATGGCTGATTGGCAAGATGAAAGGTCATGTAAGGGCAGGAATTTTTTTCCATTTTGTGTGAAAGTCCTATACATGGGCAGAGTGCAGCTGCCAATGTTTCTGAATCACCATTGTCCCACTGATCCTACCTATATGTAAGTTATCCACAATAATCTTCAGAATTGTAAAGAAAGAAAATATGGTATGGCTTGTAGGTACATGGGAGAAAATTCTATCGCGTTTCTGGAACGTATATTCCATACAAGAACAGTATGTTATTATATCTCAGACTCATTCATTAGAGTTTAGAAAAACTCATCAATTTTTACCTGTGTGCTATGCTTAGTTGCTCAGTTGCGTCCAACTCTGCAACCCCATGCACTATACCCTGCCAGGCTCCTCTGCTCATGGGATTCTCCAGGCAATAATATTGGGGTGAGTTGCCATGCCCTCCTCCAGGGGAGCTTTCCAACTCAAGGATCAAACCCAGTTTTCATGTATGTCTTTCTTCTATATTTAGTGTGTGTGAGTGATGGTGCAAACTTTGAACTCAGTAAAATAGTTAATCAGTTATACTCATTATTTTATTCCCTACTATACGTAGCGTTTTTTAAAGCTGCTGTGGTTGTTCAGTCGCTAAGTCGTGTCCCAATCTTTGTGACCCTATGAACTGCAGCATGTCAGGCTTCACTCTCTCCTGGAGTGTGCGCAAACTCATGTCCATTGATTCAGTGGTGTCATTCAACCATCTCATCCCATGAACAGTATGAGAACCCCATGAACAGTATGAAAAGGCAAAAAAGCTTTTGATTTTTTCCTATATATTTCTATCAAAAAAATGTTGATCATATTTAGGCTTTTAATATTTCATATCTGCTTGCTACAATTGTATCTTAGCCTGTATTGCTGCTTCATTTCTATTTCATTCGATTATATTTTGTTCATAGCTACTAGAAGATGATTGTATACATTAGATAATGTGATCTAATCAACTTTCTATTTGATAGCATATATCTGTAAATGTGATTTAATTCCTTTTCCACATGATACATTAGGTCAATTGTCTGACAAGACCACACAATAATCCTAGCTAAATATATGTACTTTATTTATTTTTTTAAATTGGAAGATAATTGCTTTCCAACATTGTGTTGGTTTCTGCTGTACAATAACATGCAATCTACTATAAGTATAAATATATCCTCTCCCTCAGGGCTTCCCTGGTGACAGCGGTAAAGAATCCGCCTGCAATGCAGGAGCCTCAGGAGGCTCGGGTTTGATCTCTGGGTCAGGAAGACCCCATGGAGGAGGGCACTCTAGTGTTCTTGTCTGGAGAATTCCATGGACAGAGGAGTCTGGCAGGCTATAGTCTATGGGGTTGAAAAAGGTGACACAACTGAGGCAATTTAGTGTGTACACACAGGCACACATTCTCTCCCTCTTAAGCCTCCCTTCCACCTCCCTGTGCCACCCCCTAGGTTGTCACAGAGCACCAAATTGAGTTCCCTGTGCTGTACAAATGTATCCCAGTATTCTTAGCTAAATATGTTTTAATTACATTTTAATCCACACTTAAAATATACATATAGTATAATTAAATATACAGTATAATCTGGAGTATACTGCTATGAGTTTTGAAAATGCGTACAGATATGTAACTATCACCATAATCAAGATACAGAGCAGTTCCAGCACTTTCCAAAATTACATTATAACAATCTTTGAAGTCAGTTCCTCCCTCCAGCCACTGATCTGTATGCTATTTCTGTAACATTGCCTTATGTCATCATATAATATAAAATCTTCTCAGTCTGGCTGCTTTCATTTTGCATAATGAAACACATACATAATGTGTGTGTGTTGTTTGCTATATTAGTAATTTTCCTTCACTTTCAGTTCAGTTCAGTTCATTTCAGTCGCTCAGTCATGTCCGACTCTTTGCGACCCCATGAATGGCAGCACACCAAGCCTTCCTGTTCATCACCATCTCCTTTAGCTGAGTACTATTCCAGTTTATCCAGTCACTAGTTGAAGGACAAGGGCGTTGAGTTGTTTCCAGTTTTTGATGATTATATAAAGCTGTTGAAATGTGTGTACACATTTAGAGGTAAATATAAGTTCACATCCTTTGTGTGTGTTTGTGAAACTCAGTTGTGTCCGACTCTGCAACCCCATGGACTATAGGCCACTGGGCTCCTCTGTTCATGGAATTCTCCAGGCAAGAATACTGGAGTAGTTCGCCATTCCCATCTCCAGGGGATCTTCCTGACCCAGAGATCTAACCTGTGTCTCCTGCGTTACAGGCGGATTCTTTATCACTGCTCCACCTGGGATGGCATTACATCCTTTAGGTAAATACAATTACTGTCACATTTAGTAAGTGCATGATCAACGTCATAAGAAACTGTCCAGCAGTTTTCCAAAGTGTCTGTACCACTGTGCACTCCAGCCAGTAGTCTACAAGGGTTCCAACTGCTCTGTATCCTCTCTAGTACTTGATATGGTCTGCTTCTGTTTTTTAATGTTAACCATCATGATAGATGTGTTAGGGAACCATTGACCAGGCATGATAATAACTGCTTGCTTGAGTTTGCTCACAACGGTAAGTCCCGATAAGGAACATGGAACTGACAAGCTACCATCAGCCAGAAGAATTCAGAAGAGGCCAAAAGGAGGGAAGAGACATCAGCCATTAACAACATGTCCTGCGGGTCTCCCAGAAACCCTCATGCTAGAATCCAACTTGGCTGAGAGATGCATACGCAACAGGAAAGACCCTGAGTCACACCAAATAGGGCCACAAGCATACTAGCCAGAGACAAGCCAGAAACTAACCCCATTAGCCTAAAACTCAAGAGACCTCCTGGGTTCTTTACCCTGACGCTCTCAGCCCAGGTGCCCTTTCCCAGTGCAATCTTGGTTTGTCAGTATGTGTCTCCTTGGACAATCCATTTCTGAGTGTTAGATAAGAGCCTACTCTCACCTGGAAGGGAGCCCCCTCGTAACAGATGTCGTAGTATCTCACTGTAAATTGTAAAATCACTTATTTGAGATATAATTGATATTAAATAAACTAAGTAACACAAAATTAAAAAATACAACAAAACATAATTCTTTCGTTTATAAGCCAGTGAGTACCATTTGTATGGACAGTGCTTAGTAAATTGAATAAGATAAATGGGTGTTTAAAGATCTGCCTTTACACCTCTGGTGTACTTTCTGATCAGTTTAGGAGGGAATGCTCTCACAACCACTTGTGAACTAGTGTCCTCTCATCATTAAAGGCATCAGGTGCTAACTTCCCTGGAAAAATGGCCTTATTAAAATAGACTTATGAGCTATATTGTATCATGAGCTTGGAATGGCCCATTCTACATTTAATTTAACATGTCAAAGAATATCATAGAGCTGAAAGGATATTCAAATGAAATAAATACTTTCCATTTGATTATTATAGTAATCTATCATTTGAAATCATGATGCAGTGTTTCCTGTCAAAACAAGGTTTCTGATGTACTTCAAAGATTGCAGATGAGACAGTAAAATATTCTCATGTTTCACGTATATTCCTATCATCTGCTAGGAACATCTATTTTTATAGGTTTACTTATATCTTTGGGGTAGAAGAAAGCAAAGTTATATTATTAAAGTTGTAAAATTGAAAGAAAAGATTGGATGATTTTAGCATAGTATTGAGAACTATTTATTGGTTCTTTAAAAAATATTTTTATATGTCTTCAACTGTTAATAAGGCATACTGAACTATTTATGGACGAAATATGATGAATTTGCTTTAGTATGAAGTGAAGTGAAGTGAAGTTGCTCAGTCATGTCCAACTCTTTGCGACCCCATGGACTGTAGCCTGCCAGGCTCCTCTGTCCATGGGATTTTCCAGGCAAGAATACTGGAGTGGGTTGCCATTTCCTTCTCCTCTACATTCCAGGCTAAAAAAAAAATGTGTGAGATAGATGAAACAAGACTGGAAAGATGTTAATCATTGTGTAAATTGGGTGATCAATTGTAAAGGAAATCAACCCTGAATATTCAACAGAAAGACTGATGCTGAGGCTGAAGCTCCAATACTTTGGTCACCTGATGCCAAGAGCCAATTCACTGGAAAAGACCTTGATGCTGGGAAAGATTTAGGGTAGGAGGATGAGGGGATGACAGAGAACGAGACGGTTGGATGGCATCACCGACTCAATGGACATGAGTTTGAGCACACTCGGGGAGAGAGTGAATGACAGGAACCGTGGCCTGCAAAGAGTCAGACACAGCTAAGAGACTGAACAGCAACAAGAAGTCATGGTGGAAACTAGGCGCCTGTTACATGGAATTGAGTATATTATTCTACTTTTGTGTGTATGTGGAAATTTCTGAAATAAAATTTTAAAAATTGTTCTTATCATAATTCACCCTATCTTCATGAGNAATGTTTCTGAATCACCATTGTCCCACTGATCCTACCTATATGTAAGTTATCCACAATAATCTTCAGAATTGTAAAGAAAGAAAATATGGTATGGCTTGTAGGTACATGGGAGAAAATTCTATCGCGTTTCTGGAACGTATATTCCATACAAGAACAGTATGTTATTATATCTCAGACTCATTCATTAGAGTTTAGAAAAACTCATCAATTTTTACCTGTGTGCTATGCTTAGTTGCTCAGTTGCGTCCAACTCTGCAACCCCATGCACTATACCCTGCCAGGCTCCTCTGCTCATGGGATTCTCCAGGCAATAATATTGGGGTGAGTTGCCATGCCCTCCTCCAGGGGAGCTTTCCAACTCAAGGATCAAACCCAGTTTTCATGTATGTCTTTCTTCTATATTTAGTGTGTGTGAGTGATGGTGCAAACTTTGAACTCAGTAAAATAGTTAATCAGTTATACTCATTATTTTATTCCCTACTATACGTAGCGTTTTTTAAAGCTGCTGTGGTTGTTCAGTCGCTAAGTCGTGTCCCAATCTTTGTGACCCTATGAACTGCAGCATGTCAGGCTTCACTCTCTCCTGGAGTGTGCGCAAACTCATGTCCATTGATTCAGTGGTGTCATTCAACCATCTCATCCCATGAACAGTATGAGAACCCCATGAACAGTATGAAAAGGCAAAAAAGCTTTTGATTTTTTCCTATATATTTCTATCAAAAAAATGTTGATCATATTTAGGCTTTTAATATTTCATATCTGCTTGCTACAATTGTATCTTAGCCTGTATTGCTGCTTCATTTCTATTTCATTCGATTATATTTTGTTCATAGCTACTAGAAGATGATTGTATACATTAGATAATGTGATCTAATCAACTTTCTATTTGATAGCATATATCTGTAAATGTGATTTAATTCCTTTTCCACATGATACATTAGGTCAATTGTCTGACAAGACCACACAATAATCCTAGCTAAATATATGTACTTTATTTATTTTTTTAAATTGGAAGATAATTGCTTTCCAACATTGTGTTGGTTTCTGCTGTACAATAACATGCAATCTACTATAAGTATAAATATATCCTCTCCCTCAGGGCTTCCCTGGTGACAGCGGTAAAGAATCCGCCTGCAATGCAGGAGCCTCAGGAGGCTCGGGTTTGATCTCTGGGTCAGGAAGACCCCATGGAGGAGGGCACTCTAGTGTTCTTGTCTGGAGAATTCCATGGACAGAGGAGTCTGGCAGGCTATAGTCTATGGGGTTGAAAAAGGTGACACAACTGAGGCAATTTAGTGTGTACACACAGGCACACATTCTCTCCCTCTTAAGCCTCCCTTCCACCTCCCTGTGCCACCCCCTAGGTTGTCACAGAGCACCAAATTGAGTTCCCTGTGCTGTACAAATGTATCCCAGTATTCTTAGCTAAATATGTTTTAATTACATTTTAATCCACACTTAAAATATACATATAGTATAATTAAATATACAGTATAATCTGGAGTATACTGCTATGAGTTTTGAAAATGCGTACAGATATGTAACTATCACCATAATCAAGATACAGAGCAGTTCCAGCACTTTCCAAAATTACATTATAACAATCTTTGAAGTCAGTTCCTCCCTCCAGCCACTGATCTGTATGCTATTTCTGTAACATTGCCTTATGTCATCATATAATATAAAATCTTCTCAGTCTGGCTGCTTTCATTTTGCATAATGAAACACATACATAATGTGTGTGTGTTGTTTGCTATATTAGTAATTTTCCTTCACTTTCAGTTCAGTTCAGTTCATTTCAGTCGCTCAGTCATGTCCGACTCTTTGCGACCCCATGAATGGCAGCACACCAAGCCTTCCTGTTCATCACCATCTCCTTTAGCTGAGTACTATTCCAGTTTATCCAGTCACTAGTTGAAGGACAAGGGCGTTGAGTTGTTTCCAGTTTTTGATGATTATATAAAGCTGTTGAAATGTGTGTACACATTTAGAGGTAAATATAAGTTCACATCCTTTGTGTGTGTTTGTGAAACTCAGTTGTGTCCGACTCTGCAACCCCATGGACTATAGGCCACTGGGCTCCTCTGTTCATGGAATTCTCCAGGCAAGAATACTGGAGTAGTTCGCCATTCCCATCTCCAGGGGATCTTCCTGACCCAGAGATCTAACCTGTGTCTCCTGCGTTACAGGCGGATTCTTTATCACTGCTCCACCTGGGATGGCATTACATCCTTTAGGTAAATACAATTACTGTCACATTTAGTAAGTGCATGATCAACGTCATAAGAAACTGTCCAGCAGTTTTCCAAAGTGTCTGTACCACTGTGCACTCCAGCCAGTAGTCTACAAGGGTTCCAACTGCTCTGTATCCTCTCTAGTACTTGATATGGTCTGCTTCTGTTTTTTAATGTTAACCATCATGATAGATGTGTTAGGGAACCATTGACCAGGCATGATAATAACTGCTTGCTTGAGTTTGCTCACAACGGTAAGTCCCGATAAGGAACATGGAACTGACAAGCTACCATCAGCCAGAAGAATTCAGAAGAGGCCAAAAGGAGGGAAGAGACATCAGCCATTAACAACATGTCCTGCGGGTCTCCCAGAAACCCTCATGCTAGAATCCAACTTGGCTGAGAGATGCATACGCAACAGGAAAGACCCTGAGTCACACCAAATAGGGCCACAAGCATACTAGCCAGAGACAAGCCAGAAACTAACCCCATTAGCCTAAAACTCAAGAGACCTCCTGGGTTCTTTACCCTGACGCTCTCAGCCCAGGTGCCCTTTCCCAGTGCAATCTTGGTTTGTCAGTATGTGTCTCCTTGGACAATCCATTTCTGAGTGTTAGATAAGAGCCTACTCTCACCTGGAAGGGAGCCCCCTCGTAACAGATGTCGTAGTATCTCACTGTAAATTGTAAAATCACTTATTTGAGATATAATTGATATTAAATAAACTAAGTAACACAAAATTAAAAAATACAACAAAACATAATTCTTTCGTTTATAAGCCAGTGAGTACCATTTGTATGGACAGTGCTTAGTAAATTGAATAAGATAAATGGGTGTTTAAAGATCTGCCTTTACACCTCTGGTGTACTTTCTGATCAGTTTAGGAGGGAATGCTCTCACAACCACTTGTGAACTAGTGTCCTCTCATCATTAAAGGCATCAGGTGCTAACTTCCCTGGAAAAATGGCCTTATTAAAATAGACTTATGAGCTATATTGTATCATGAGCTTGGAATGGCCCATTCTACATTTAATTTAACATGTCAAAGAATATCATAGAGCTGAAAGGATATTCAAATGAAATAAATACTTTCCATTTGATTATTATAGTAATCTATCATTTGAAATCATGATGCAGTGTTTCCTGTCAAAACAAGGTTTCTGATGTACTTCAAAGATTGCAGATGAGACAGTAAAATATTCTCATGTTTCACGTATATTCCTATCATCTGCTAGGAACATCTATTTTTATAGGTTTACTTATATCTTTGGGGTAGAAGAAAGCAAAGTTATATTATTAAAGTTGTAAAATTGAAAGAAAAGATTGGATGATTTTAGCATAGTATTGAGAACTATTTATTGGTTCTTTAAAAAATATTTTTATATGTCTTCAACTGTTAATAAGGCATACTGAACTATTTATGGACGAAATATGATGAATTTGCTTTAGTATGAAGTGAAGTGAAGTGAAGTTGCTCAGTCATGTCCAACTCTTTGCGACCCCATGGACTGTAGCCTGCCAGGCTCCTCTGTCCATGGGATTTTCCAGGCAAGAATACTGGAGTGGGTTGCCATTTCCTTCTCCTCTACATTCCAGGCTAAAAAAAAAATGTGTGAGATAGATGAAACAAGACTGGAAAGATGTTAATCATTGTGTAAATTGGGTGATCAATTGTAAAGGAAATCAACCCTGAATATTCAACAGAAAGACTGATGCTGAGGCTGAAGCTCCAATACTTTGGTCACCTGATGCCAAGAGCCAATTCACTGGAAAAGACCTTGATGCTGGGAAAGATTTAGGGTAGGAGGATGAGGGGATGACAGAGAACGAGACGGTTGGATGGCATCACCGACTCAATGGACATGAGTTTGAGCACACTCGGGGAGAGAGTGAATGACAGGAACCGTGGCCTGCAAAGAGTCAGACACAGCTAAGAGACTGAACAGCAACAAGAAGTCATGGTGGAAACTAGGCGCCTGTTACATGGAATTGAGTATATTATTCTACTTTTGTGTGTATGTGGAAATTTCTGAAATAAAATTTTAAAAATTGTTCTTATCATAATTCACCCTATCTTCATGAGAGTTTAGGAAATGTGGTTCAGTGATGTACATGAACTTTATGTAAAACCCCATTTTTACACTGATTTCTAAATCCAAGCATGAAAAACATGACCTTTAAATGACATTCTACCACAAATACAGAACTGCTCCTAATTAGTGTAAAATCAGCAAAAATATGTAAGAGTGATTCTTGACGTGATTTAACCAATGCTTTTATGTCTCAAAAATAGTTGGAGAATCAAATTTAGGCACAGGGTCACTGATACGCATCAAGCAGCTATTTAGTTAGAAACATACTAGAGGCGGTAAAACATACAGTATAATAGACAGGACACTGGCCCCACTTGTCAGAAAGTTTTCGTATCAGCAGAGCAGACAACATTAGCACGCACCAAACGGCAGCGAGCTGAAGGCTGAGCTGCACGGTCCAAGTAGCAATTATAAAGGAAACTATCAGAAGGACAGCTTTGTGAAGCTCCCGCATCAGAGATCAGAAATGAAATGGTCATTTTAAAGTGGATAATGTTTGGGAAACCAGGAAGAAATATTATGTTGCATGTAGAGAGTTTAACACAAGCAAAAACATTTTTTTAAAAAAGAGTCAGCATGGTATATAGACATTAAAGAAAACATTGACACCTAGAGCAAGGAACACATGTGAAGGAATAATAACAATGACCACAGAAATAATAATAATAACAGACTCTGCGCAAGGCATTATTCTCAGTGTTTTACATATATTTATCCCTATGCATATATATTATTGACAATAGCCCAATTTTGCAAGTGAGAAAAGTGAGGCACAGAGAGATTAAGTAATGTGCCCGAGGTCATAGAGTTTATATTGTAACAGAGCAAGGTTTTGAACCCATTCTAATTTCGGGATACATGTGTTGACTTCCACGCCACACTGCCCAGTGGGAAATAGGACTAGATAGTTTGGGAGCAGACGATGATACCAACGATAGAGGTTGGGCTTCCCAGGTGGCGCTAGTGGTAAAGAAGCCACCTGCCAGTGCAGGAGACATAAGAGACTCGGGTTTGATCCCCGGGTCAGGAAGCTCCCCTGGAGGAGGCATGGCAGCCCACTCCGGCACTCTTGCCTGGAGAAGCCCATGGACAGAGGCGCCTGGCGGGCTACGGTCCACAGGGCCACAGAGAGTCGGACGCACCTGAGGCGACAGCACACGCAGTGTGGGCTTCTCTTCCGGCCTCACTTCAGGTAGCCACTGCTTGTACAGACTGTCCAAAACTGTTGGGCCTAGAAGCTGAAAGCTAATTTTGCTCTCTCAAGTCAAAGAATCAGAAAACTGTGGCATTACATTTAAGGAACTTGGCTGAAAGCAAATAATTTTGTGTTGGATCCAAGAACTAAAAATCCAAAGACTCTTGGTCTGAACACCAGACTTCACATACAACCGTGTACTTCTTCTCTCAGAACTATAATTCCATAGGCTGCAACTGGAAGTGTGTGTAACTGGATCCTAGCCATCTGTCTCACATCTAGTGACACAGTTCAATAAGTATTACACGATAATTTACAGCCTGTTGTGGGTTTTGTGCATGTCAAGCAAATAAAAATAAATAGGGCAAATATTTCTCATAATTTTTTTCATTATTATTCAGCTTGAGATATAAACACCACCATTTAATTAACATTTGGAATATATCCTGGGACCCAGAATAAAGGTATAGCATCTAAGATTATGATTATTAATAGTCTCCTCTTCTCATACTTTTCCTGTTACCTCTGACCTTGTCACCTGATGCATTCTCATACCTGTTGACGGAATTGATTATTTTCACTCCTTTATTATCTTTGAGAAATATTACATTATCTTCCCAAATCTCTGCCCCTGTCTTAACTCCTTAAGTCCAGAATTAACTCTTGTGGAATGGAAGGCTTTTGCATTGTCATATAGGAATGACTTTCCTGAACCCAGGTCACCAAGATTCTAGGTTGGCCAGAGACTTTCCTGGTTTGGGCACTGGAAGTCCAGCATTCAAGAAAAAGCCCTCAGTCCCAGGCAAGCCAGGACAGCTGGTCACCCTAGTGCTTGGCACACCATCTAAAAATGTTGGAGAAAAACAGAAGTGCCTATCTCAATAAAGCTATTTGTGTATCTACACATTGTTTAATGAAACAAACTGAGCATGTGCAGGTGAGAAAAAAAATAGAGTAAAAAGTGAAATTCTTCCTCAGCCTTCTGGAGAGACACGTAATTCGAGCATGAGAACTCCTGCCACTTGGAAGAGAAGTGAGCCCTGTCTCTTATACACATCTCCCCCTGGAGAAGGANCACATTGTTTAATGAAACAAACTGAGCATGTGCAGGTGAGAAAAAAAATAGAGTAAAAAGTGAAATTCTTCCTCAGCCTTCTGGAGAGACACGTAATTCGAGCATGAGAACTCCTGCCACTTGGAAGAGAAGTGAGCCTTTTCCTTAAACCTGATATGATCTGTTGATAATCAGCTACAAAAAGGGTAAAAACACTTCCTAGTAGCTTCTTAAGTTGCAGTAACACTAGCTATCATGCCATGCTGGGGAAGTTAGATATCAATTTACCTGAAAACTGAATTAGCTCTTAATTAAAACTAATTAATTTGTTAATTGTTAACAATTAACAATTTGTTTGTTAATTGTTAACAAATTAACAATTTGTTTGTTAATTGTTAACTAATTGTTGTGTTCGTCCAACACAGAATTTCTGTATTGTAGTACACCTGCCCTGACCCAGCTTTTAGAAATGGTAACAGTTTAGATATATTTTCTTTTATTGCAGTTGAAAACCCAGTATTAGTGTTCA
>SJYW01043292.1:168219-229138 GCA_006410735.1 Raphicerus campestris | reverse complement strand
CTTTTTTCTTTTTTGACTCACGTTTATTATTAAGGTATTCTCTGAGAAAGTCATAATTTTACTGAAAGTGAGGCAAAAAAGAAAAAAGGGGAGCTGGTATTTGAGTAAAATACCTTCCCCTCAGATCCTTACTAAGAGCGTGGGCATGATTTCTCAGCACACATTCTAATCTCAAAAACACTTGAGAAAGGATCTGTAAGTCAGAGTTCTCCTTGAGAAAGCTTCAAGGGACCATCTTTCCCTCTCATAGACACTATGTTTGTGGGACAGCCAGGGATGACATGAATTTTATGTTAAAAACATGCAAAAATATTTTGAAGACACTTCTCTTTTCTTCAAAGAGAAGTTGTTTGGAGGGCCTGATGATAAACAGCAAATGTATTTTAAAATTGCATTTCATTTACAAAAAAGTGATAGTTAATTATTAATTCTCTAAGAAGCCCCCCTCCAACTTGAATAAATGAACAACTTGAATAAATGAAAATTAAAATCATGCCAATCAGAACTGGATTTTACATTGGAATTAATAATTTATTTTATTTGCTCACTATAATACACGGAAGATGACAAGAAAAGTTAGTATATTTATAAAGAAAACCAGGCAAACGTAGTACATTTTATGATTGGAGACCTTTCCTATAGAACAAACACACTTGAGATGAAAAACTTTAATTATGCATCACACTTTTGTAAATGCAGAGCTGAAGTTAAAGACAGAAAAACTGGTTACTTTCAGATTTATATGTCAAAATGGAAAGTTGATGTGTAATATCATTGGAGTGTTTGTGAGAAGGCCTTAAGCTTAGCAGGCTGAGGTGATGAATAATTTTCTTAAGGATACATAGAAAATCAGCTTCTATACATTCCTTGGCAAAATTTCACTACAGATATAATGGGAACAGCAGTTCAAAACAAAACCAAACAACCAGAAAAGCTAGGAAACAAATAAGAACAGGGGTGAGGGTGGGAGGAGGGTTATTTTATTTCTGATGTCTTGTTATTTTCATATATTTAACAATGAAAGCTATTAGAAATAGAACTTAATGTCCCTTCTTGCACCCTGAGTGCAGAGGGCAGTATTGCTAGATAGGGCAGTATCCTCCCTGGGGCACCCAATTCATTGGCCTTTCAAGGACAAGCAGAATCAGGAAAAGAACTCCTTGTGCTCTCAATTGCAAGACAAAGGAAGGCTGGTGCACCCAGGAGCTGCTGGACCGGCAGCCTTTGCTGTTTTAAGGGTGGCAGATCAGCGGTTTTGTTTTCATTGCACGTGTCTTGACACTAAGCTGAAAGCCAGGGATCTGGTTTTAAGCCTTCTCTCTGACATTAATTGGCTATCTAATCCTAGGCAAGCTGTTTCACCTCTCATGAGCATTGGACAAGAATAGTCACCAGATGACCCCTATGGACATTGTTCAGTGACTTAAGTCAAAAGTGAAGGCCACTGTTTGAACAATGTTATCTGAGATCCAGCCACCCCAGCTGTTTCCAGGTATACTGAGAGACTGAAGAGAAAAGTGTTTATTCACGTGGCTGTAGAACCAGACTGTCCAGATCCATGTTTTTTATTACATGTGTGATCTGAGGCAAATTTCTTCTCTTTGCGCACAGTTCCTGACTTATAAAGTAGGAATGATAATAGTAACTAGCGCACAGGGTTATTACGAAGATTCACTGAAATCACTCAGGTACAATTCTGAGAACACTGCCTTTTGCAGTTCTAATACAGTCAGGAAGAATTACCGAATTAATTAAGCTAGGTTCTTTCCAGTAGAAGATGAGTTCAAGGGCACATACTCTGCCTTTTCTAAAACCAGCTTGAACATCTGGAAGTTCACGGTTCATGTATTGCTGAAGCCTGGCTTGGAGAATTTTGAGCGTTACTTTACTAGCGTGTGAGATGAGTGCAACTGTGCGCGAGTTTGAGTACCTTTGGTTCGTTCGTATTGATTGTCTAATCTGTAATCTATGATTTATTCATTAATGTATTTATGATATCTATCTCCCTCCCCCATAAAATATAAACTCCATGAGTTTGGCGATTTTTGTTAACAACTCTATTCCAAGCACATAAAAAGGTGCTGGGGACATAGCTGTTTAGTTGTTAGTCACTCCGTTGTGTCTGACCCTTTGTAACTAATGGACTGGAGCCCACTAGGCTGCTCTGTCCGTGGGATTCTCCAGGCAAGAATACTGGAGTGGGTTGCCATTTCCTTCTCCAGGGGATCTTCCCATCCCAGGGATCGAAGCCAGGTCTCCCACACTGCAGGCAGATCCTTTACTATCTGAACCACCAGGGCAGCCCAGGATGTCATAAACCCTCAATAAATATTTATCACATGGATAAACAAACCAAAAAAGAAGGAGCCGTTTGCATCAGATCTGATATTACTGCTCCATCCAGAGTGAAAGGCTCTCTAATATGATGCCTACCAAAGTAGTAAAGGCCCAGCTTTCCTTCCAGAAATGATATCATTTTAGTCCTTCTTTATTCTAGTGGTGCAGAGACTCAAAAAGGAAACTCAAGAAAAGAATGTTCTGTAAGGGCAGGGTTGTTTCGTACTCTTTCTAAATATAAGTCAACTAACTTGTTGGAGCGACCTAAAACAAAACCAAAAAAAAGCAAGATGATGCTAGTTGCACCATTATTTAAGCCAAAAACAGACTGTTACAGTGAGTAGAGTGAGGTTTATCCCTGAAAGAAAACAAAGGCTAGTTCACTATATGAACTGTTCTCTTCATTAGTGATTCTGCTTGCTGACAGAGTTTGTTGTTAACAAGTATTGTTGTCTTACATCCACATTCATCAAAGAATTGAGCCCTGATCTCACTTGGAGAGCCTGTGAAATGATTCTCCTGGTCCAACAGAGTAGGGAAATGCTGCCCACTCTAGCTTTTTCTTGAAGACTTACAAAGTATATGTGAACAACATAAAGGTTTTGAGAAGTCCTACATTCAAAAGCCTTTGAATTTGTCTCATCCATGTTTCCCAAATTTTGACTGAGCCATGTCTGGAAGACCCACTGCGGGAGAAACAGCATGGTGGTCCCCAGTATCGGTTTGTTTGCTTATTTATAGTGAGTGACAAACTCCTAGTGGGACAGTTAAATAGTATACAAACTCATTAAGACTGTGCCAAAATCTAGACCTTTACTGAATAAATGAGCAATGGCTGGGTCATTTGACAAGATACTTGTTATTTCGGTTTCTCGAATAATCTTCTAGTTCTTTAGCCCCCAAGTTGCCCAGGGACTTACTGTAGTTGAATTCCTTTATACCTAGCTTGCAGTTCTTCAGTCACAGCTATCAGAGACAAGAAGTTGTTTTCAAAATATGAATTTGGCACAGCTTCGGGGGGATATGCATGAAGCAGGGAAAAAGGAAGTCAGCATGCCACCAGTCAGCCTGATCAGCTGTGGCGCTCCTGAGGCCAGTAAGTGACAGATATTGCTGTCAGACCACCCACACAGTCAGATAATTGGCTGCCCTCCCCCTCCCCCCACCCAGAGGGGGCCTTCTAAGGAACCCACAAATGACCAACTTCATGGAGTTTTCTCTTTAGAGAGGAACAAGGTTTTCCTGTAAAGAATGCCAAAAGAATTAGTGTTTTGTCACGTGTGTTTATTTCTCAAGAGGCTTTTAAGGCCTTGCTGGTCTGTAGCTCAGTGTGACAATAATGCAGGATGCATTTTTTTTTCAAGGGGAAGTCAGCCTTCAAAACAGTGACATCCTGGGCAACTTCCAGAGAGACTGCAAAACTTTCAACTGCGGTACTAATAGACAACAGTTTCCCTCTGGTGGTAGCCTGCTAATTTAACTCACCAAATAAACAAGGGGGAGAGCTCTTAAGTCTTTATTCTAGTGGTCAGTACATTTGCTTTTAAATGATGGGTCAAGGAAGGGTAAATAACACCATTTACCAGTGGGAGATCGTACAGCCTTAGACAATTGTAAAGATTATTTTGAGTATTGTTGGCACCTGAGGCTTGAGTTCTGGGATTTATGCAAATTCTGCTCGAAGTTAAAGAGAATCTAGTATCTCAGGTCTGCCTGTGTGGTTATATTGATGTCTCTAAGGCTTTGTTTCATGCAGAGTCTCACATTCTATGGGTTAAAATGATGGTTTGGTCATTCCTTCAAATGTTGAGGCAACTACATCCTGCTGTGCTTTGTCAATGTTATTGATTCAAAGACTTCTTGTTCAGAACTCTTGTTTTGCATGTATGAACCTGATTGTTTCCATACCTACTAAACATTACATTTCTGATGATGAATAAGTTACCTGGTTCCTCGAGTTTATGGAAAGAATGATTGCTAAAACATTAATTTTCTTAACCAGAAAAATGTGGATATCTAAATATTATTAAGACAGGAAGGTTCAGAAGTCAATTCATGGCAATCAGCATGCACAAGGAAGGTTGCTACGGTACTTTGGGATTATAAGGTAGGGTCCTGCAGTTAAGAAACTATTGTGAGGGAAAATAATTTTGAGGGGAAGTAAGATATAAAAAGTATGATAAATGGAAGATATAATACTGTGAAACATGAAGCCTCAGAATATAAAAGTAGGCCTCAGAATACAGGTAGAAATGAGGTGTGAAAGGAAAACCAAATGGAGTCACTGTTGCTAAGAGAGCTAAAATGAAGCCAAGAAGCCATTGAGAAACTATGACATACGCACGTCTCAGCCCTGTTGGAATCTGAACTTTGACCATTTTTTTGTCTTAACATAGGCATCTAGAACATTTGCTCAATGTTCCAGAAATGCAAGATATATATCAGACCCTTACCCTAAAATAACAGAGGACGAGCTATTCCTTAAGGACAAATAGTTCCTTTATTGCATGAGTGACAATTATTATTCTTGAACAACCTTGTGGCTCTTGCTTTTAGAAACCCCAACTCTCTCTTCCCTGGAGCAATCTTTGGGTTTTATCTGGATCTGTGTGTCCTGAATTGCAGTTCCTAAGACCCCAAGTAAAATTCTTTGTTCTTTGCAGCCTTGACACTGATTATGGCTCAACAGAGGGATTGGATGGCCCAGGTACAGAGTATTATAAGAACACAAGCAGTGGCAATGGGAAAGGACAGATAGGAGTGTGTGTGTGTGTGTGTGTGTGATGTGTATAGTGTGTGCTGCTGCTGCTGCTAAGTTGCTTCAGTCGTGTCCGACTCAGCAACCCCATGGACTGCAGCCTACCAAGTTCCTCTGTCCATGGGATTTTCCAGGCAAGAGTACTGGAGTGGGGTGCCATTGCCTTCTCCGTATAGTATGTAAGTTGTCTTAAAACATAAAAGGAGTTGTTAGTTGACAGGGAAAGTTAGAAAGATGAGTTGCAGCCAATTCATGGAGGGCTTTGAAAGCCAGACCAAAGTGATTCAGCAGACAATGGTGATTTTTTATGAGGAAAATGATATTATCCATTTAATGAATCTGAAAATATATCTGATTGTGATGTGAAGGGAAACTAAGTTTAATGAAACACTAAGACACTTAGACTCTTTAAGTGGTTATTGCATGGAAAGCTATAGGGAAAGAACTAAAATGTAATCTCATAGCAATTAAAATATAACCTGAATACCTACATGCAGCATGTCACAATTGCCTCTTTTGGCTTAGCATCTTCTGTGTGGATGACTTATGAAGATGAAAAGCAAAAACATAATGATTTGCAAGGTTAGTTTTTAGACTGCAAAAGTGATCAATTACTTGCATAAAAGTACCATTTCATTTCATAAATTTTAGTGCTTGGAACATTAATAATGGAAGGCACATAAAGAACTGAAATTAAGCATCTTTACTACACTGTGTTAAAGATGCATGCATATTTTCCAAATGTTAAAATAAAAATAAAGAAGCCATTCTTTTCAACTTCAAAGCTAACATTTTTTTGTGACCCAGATCCTGAGTAAAAACATAAAAACAGTCCTTAGTTCTGCTGTTCCACTTTACAAGATGGAGAAATCTGAAACTCTAAAGTTTGCTCTTAAAACAAAGAAAAAATGAAAAGAAAAAGAAAGGTAGGAAATATGTTTCTATTGTTGTGCAGCAAGGCAGCTACACAATGCTGAAAGAAAAAAGAATGACTTTAATATAAAAGCCTTGGATTCTGGCAAGCTTTGGATTATTCATACTATTTGGTTTTGAGGGTCATAGATTGAACTGTGCATCAGTAACAGCACACTGACTGCCATTTTTTTCAAGCCTAAACAAAAAGTCCTCAAAATAATTACTTTCAAGTCCTCTTTGTTCCTCTTGCCATTTGCTCTTCAGCATTTTTTTTTGCTCATTTTAACCAATTAGGTAAATATGAAATATATGTTGAGTCTAGTTAACAGAAGGCATTTTCAGAATGTAGTTCTGAGAAGTGATAAAGAACAAGGCAACATGTGTTGACTGAAAGAAAAAGGCACAATGTGAAAGTTGTGAGTTAAGTTTTATTCGGGGAACCTTACTGAGGACTATAGCCTGGGAGACAGCCTCTCAGACAGCTCTGAGGAACTGCTCCCAAGAGGTAATGGAGGAGTCAGGATATATGTGAATTCTTTTGCTGGGGTTGGGGAGAGGGGGCAACATGTAGTTGAACATCAAAAGATTACTACTAATTACAAAGAACACAAGTCTCAACTTAATGATTTCAGTGCAATGGGAAGATGCGAGAATCTGGGAATCATTGAAATTATTCCTTAGATATGCCTCTTAAGTATCTAGGGGTAGTATATTCAAAGTACAGAATGCTTCCTGTTTTTATCCATCGTGAATTCTGCTCAGGGTACACTGTTACTGGATGTCTTCAGTGGTTAATGGCTTGATCTTTGTGGAGCCAGAATGGTGGGCAACACTCTTTTCTCTACACATGATATATAAAAATAATGTAAGAAGGGGGGAAATAAGCATCAGTTGAACTTCTGGGATCTGTATGTTTATTTAACAGCATCCACTTTAAGAATCAAGTATTATCATTGTTTTTTGCTTTCCTGTTATTTTCAGCTCAATAAATTCCTGCTTCCTGATTTTGTCATACTTGGAATTCTGCTGCACTCACTCATCAGATCTATTTTTGGCAGCCGTATCCTGTCTCCATCTCTAAGGACATATGATCAAATTCTTCAAACTGACTCAGGGTGTCTGGTGACTTTTCAGACTGTTTGGGCAACTCAGTGGGGCATTTAACCTTTTCAGTAACTATATCACAGGAGAATAAGCAAATTGTACCCTTATCTTCTTCCTGGAGGTTAGCATTACTAATGTTATTGTGTTTACATCTTCTTCTATGGATGTTTAACTATATTTCCCATGTTCATTAGATACTTTCCCCCAACTTATTCAATGTTCTGGGGCTAATGTGCTTTTTCAATGAAAAATAAGCAAGATATCCTTCATAAAGGATCAAGACCTACCCTTTTTGTTGAGTTTTCTAATAATGGGAATGAGTTGTACTGCACTCAGTATCTCTGAATACATATCCACATGCTAAAACATGAGCTTTCCTACCTAAACATAAATACAATTGCATTTCTTATTTAATTCATACAAATGTGCTCAACAAACATTTGTTGAACTACTACTATATACAACAGACTATACACTGTAGAGAGGATACAATGATGAATGGGCCACAGCCCCTTGCCCTCAAGAAGCTTCTAGTTTTTCAGGACACTAAAGGGGTAGTATAAGTAAAGTGTACAAATAACTGCAATACAAGGTAAAATATGATGAGGGCAATAAAGACAACATTCTAGAGAGAGGTAGATTATAAATGGTGGCTGGATCAGAGGGAATGATTCAAGAAGAAATAGCAGTGGAGCTATGGAATTTAATAGAGAGAATCTTAACAGGCAGAGATAAAGGAGGAAATAATCCTGGTAGAGATGACAGTAGGCACAAAGGCGAGGAGGCAGGAAAACACACAGCAAGTTTGGGGAAAGACAAGTGATCGAATCTGGTGGGCCACAGAGTTGACATCCTTGGAAAGTGAACAATAAAAATGAAAAAAGTAGGTGAAGGCCACATGGAGGAGGATGTCAGCTAGATAGAGAAGTTCAGAGTTTATTTAGTGCACAAGTAAGAAGCAATGAAAGCCTTTAAGAAGGAAAATGACTTGCCATATTTACTTATGCAGGATTCTCTGGTGGCTCAGTGGTAAAGAATCCACCTGCAATACAAGACATGGATTTGATCCCTGGGCCAGGAAAATCCCATGGAGAAAGAAATGGCAACCCACTCCACTATTTTGGGGAGTGGAAAAATCCATGGACAGAGGAACCTGACAGGCTCCAGGCCATGTGGTTGCAAGAGTTGGACATGACTTATCAACTAAACCACCACTACATTTACTTATGCATCTATTTGCACCTTTCCACATTCCAAAAAGCATCTGATGCAATCAACAAAAATAAACATATTGTAATAAGATAAAAATATGTAAAGAGATCAAGATGTAGGGCTAAAATATTAATAAGAAAGCCAAAAGACACCAGGAGTAGCCAGTGCACAAAAAAGAATATCCTACACAATTATTAATAGTAGGGCTTACAGTCAGCTTTGAGTTAAAGAAAGGCAATGTCAAAGAATGTTCCAACCACTGCACAACTGCACTCATCTCATACGCTAGCAAAGTAATATTCTCCAAGTGAAGCTTCAACAGTATGTGATCCAAGAACTCCCAGATGTTCAAGCTGGATTTAGAAAAGGCAGAGGAACCAGAGATCAAATTGCAAACATCCGTTGAATCATAGAAAAAGCAAGAGAGTTCCAGAAAAACATCTGCTTTGCTTCATTGACTACACCAAAGCCTTTGACTGTGTGGCTCACAACAAACAGGATAATTCTTAAAGAGATGGGAATATCAGACAACTTTACCTGACTCCTGAGAAATCTGTATGTAGGTCAAGAAGCAACAGTTAGAACTGGACATGGAACAATGGACTGGTTCCAAATCAGGAAAGGAGTACGTCAAGGCTGTATATTGTCACTGTGCTTATTTAACTTATATGCAGAGTACATTATGTGCAATGCCAGGCTGGATAAAGCACAAGCTCGAATCAAGATTGCCAGGAGAAATATCAATAACCTCAGATATGCAGATGACATCAAACTAATAGCAGAAAGTGAAGAGGAACTGAATAGCCTCGTGATGAAAGTGAAAGAGGAGAGTGGAAAAGTTGGCGTAAAACTCAGCATTCAAAATCTAAGATCATGGCATCCAGTCCCATCACTGCACAGCAAATAGATGGGGAAACAACAGAAACAGTGACAGACTATTTTCTTTGGCTTTAAAATCACTGCAGACGATGACTGTGACTATGAAATTAAAAGACGCTTGCTGATCAACCTAGACAGCATATTTAAAATCAGAGACATTGCTTCACCAACAAAGGTCCATCTAGTCAAGGCTATGGTTTTCCCAGTAGTCATGTATAGATGTGAGAGTTGGACCATAAAGAAAGCTGAGCACCAAAGAATTAATGGGTTTGAACTGTGGTGTTGGAGAAGACTCTTGAGAGTCCCTTCAACTGCAAGGAAATGAGTCAATCCTAAAGGAACTTAATCCTGAATATTCATTGGAAGGACTAATGCTGAAGCTGAAACTCTAATACTTTGGCCACCTGATGTGAAGAACTGACTCATTTGAAAAGACCCTGATGCTAGGAAAGATTGAACGCAGGAGGAGAAGGGGATGACAGAGGATGAGATGGTTGGATGGCATCACCAACTTGACAGACATGAGTCTGAGCAAGCTCCAGAAGTTGATGATGGACAAGGAATCCTGGCATGCTGCAGTCCATGTAGTCACAGAGTCAGACATGACTTAGTGACTGAACTGAACTGAAGTTGTATTTCTAATTGGCCAGAGCAATGGTAGAAATGTAACATGTGGACCAAGGACACAATCAAAGCTGTGCTTCATAAAGGTCAATCTAGTAGTGACACAAAGGATTAATTGGCGTATGGACATTGTCAGTGGATGATAGACTGGTTAGGAAGTTATTACAACATCAAGAATCTCAACAAGGTGATAAAAAGTTTTTCTTATGAAGTTTGGTATTCCCTTAATACAAGAATGGCAAAGAGGAGAAGCTGTTGTTTTGGTATCTCTATGGCCCAAAACATGTTGCCAATGACAAGTTCCAAAGATGTATAAAATTAATCTGGTGCTGCTTTCTGTCTGCTAGAAGTGTTTTCCTTAGGGTGTGCATGTTGTGCAGTTCATTTCTTTGGAGAGAGCCTTGTCTAAGTATCTCCCGGCATTTGGCAGGTCAAGTCCTCTGTGTCCTCCAGTGACATCTTTAACTGTGAGGCTGTGTGGTACCTTTCAGAGTGGACTTCACCTTTGCAGTGGGAATACCTGTAAGTCATTTAAGAATAAATGTTCAGTTAATAATGGGTTTCTTTCAAAATAAATGAAGACTACGCTTTTTTCTCCTTTGTGTCAGTGTTCACTTTCAATGTGATGACAGCAGCAGGGAAAAGAGTTTGCAAAGGCAACTGTGGCTCCAAAAAAAGGAGGGGAGTCAAAGCCACCGTGATGCAGATTCATTTCATGTTAGAACGCCTGGCCAGGGCCGCAAGAGCTGCTTGAATAAGAGCTGCTGCATCCCGCCGTGAGAGAAAGTTATTCCTTGCTGAGTCTAAATTACTCAGAAACAGGGGAGAGCAGAGAGAGGGAGTAATTATCTCTACCAATGGGGCATGCTACCCTTTCCAAGCAAGGTATCATTCTACACACACACACAAATGTGCACACTCACACATGCACACAGATACATACGCCTACTTCAAAGTGTATTCTATATTTTCAGCCACACTCTTTTCATAACCTATGACAAAAAGGACCCTCTCTTATCTCACCTGCACCTTCTCCTGAATTACCCCATGGTTCCTCTTTGGTCCTTTCTTCCTACCATTTGCCTTCTGGACTACATAGCCTGCCAAAAGAATAGCTCTCAGATAGCTCTTCTATATCCATAGTTCTTTAATTCTGGTTAATCACTGCTCAGATGTTCTCATTTTATTTTGTATTATATAATATGAGAAAGAGACGGAGACAGAGAATGAGAGGGAAGCTTGTGTGTGAGTTATGCGGCATAACTCAATAGCCATGGCTCTCAAATGCCAGCATACATCAGAATCACCTAAAGAGCTTCATACAACATGATTGCTGGACATGCCCCAGAGTTTCTTATTCAATAGGACTGGGTAAGACCAGAAAATGTGAATTTCTAACAATATCTTAGGTGATGCTGATGCTGGCAGCTTTGAGATCACACTTAAAGAACCCATGTGATGAAATACTATTAATAATATTAAAGCTGCCCTGAGACTTCTTTCTATGTCCATGCCCCCTCTCTCCCCTTAAGAGGTCAATTACTGTGCTGATTTTTAAAAATCATTTCATTGCTTTTTAAAAATACTCTTAATTTTGTCACATATACATGTACTCCTAAACTACAAAGGAATAGTCAGACAATGGAATATTACCCAGGGGTGAAAAGGAATGGACTCCTTATACACAGAATAATGTGATAAATCTTAGAAACATAATTCCAGATGAAAAAAGTTACTGAAGATTATATGTATTAATTTAGCATTTTCAAATATTCCAGTGCTTTTCATCCCCAGTTCTGGTTGATGACATCCCCAGAAAAGCCTTATATTTTTCACAAATAATATGTTGAATATACAACTTCTTTCTAAGGATCTCTATGCATCCCACAGATTCTCATTTAATCTAAAAGTTGTGAGATATGCAGGAAAAGACATTTCCTTCTATCTTTTAATGAATAAATGTGAAATACAAAACTATAAAACTATATAAAACCTATAAAACTCCAGTACTTTGGCCACCTCATGCGAAGAGTTGACTCATTGGAAAAGACTGATGCTGGGAGGGATTGGGGGCAGGAGGAGAAGGGGACGACCGAGGATAAGATGGCTGGATGGCATCACCGACCTGATGGACATGAGTCTGAGTGAACTCCAGGAGTTGGTGATGGACAGGGAGGCCTGGCGTGCTGCGATTCATGGGGTCGCAAAGAGTCGGACACGACTGAGCAATTGAACTGAACTGAAGACCGAATGTCATTGGAAAAATAAAGGTTAAAATTCCAGATTCTTGGAGACTTTTATTGAGGTCAATCAACGTTATGTCCACAAGAAGTAGGACAGCATAATAAATTTTTAAAGTTCTGGTTAGGAATTAGGAGAGGTAGATTCCAGTCCTGATTCTACTCCAGAAAAGTCAATTCATCCCTTTGGGTTTGATCCCTCATCTATAAAATGATGAGATCAAAAGTTTTAAAGCCATGCTCAGAGGAGCCTTAGGAATTCCTCACAGACGTTTCTGGAACTGCACCAGGCAATGAGGAGGACGTGAAGGTTGAAGGAAGCAAGGATGATGTTTGAAGTTCAGGACCTTCTTTCCAGTGCTTCCGGTGGCTCAGTGGTAAAGAATCTGCTTGCCAAGCACAAGATGCAGGTTTAACCCCGGGAAGAGAAATGGCAACCCACTCCAGTATTCTAGCCTGGAAAATCCAATGGACAGAGGTTCCTGGTGGGCTACAGTCCACTGGGCTGCAAAGAGTCGGACACAGCTGAGAATGCATGCATTACACATTGACTTCTTTCCACCTCTTCCATCTGAGCCATTGAATTCTTATTTTCATATGCTGGATTCTAGAAAGAATTCATTTGGAGAACTGGCTCTGTTGATTGACAAAGTTCAAAAACCACAAAACTAAGAGCTTTGTAAAGGCCCTTCCAGCTCTACTGTATTCTTCTATTCCAAACCATTCTTAGAAGCCATCCGTACCACCACCACCACCACCACGAAAACCCTTTTATTTCAGTCTTGCTTTTGTTTCTTTCTCTAAAGAAAATTAAAAAAAAAAAAAACTCTCAAATTTCCATCTCAATGCCCTCAAGCCTATGTATTACTCTTTCATTCTACCTTCTTTAATGCAGTCTCTAAAGAAAGATCTCACTTCTCAGCTTCAAGACAAATCTTTCCATCCATGTTCCAGACCTCATTCCCTACAATTAAGACTTTGCTTATTTATTATTTTCATTCATACTCTCTCTCTTTCTCCTCTTCCATCTCCTCTCTTTATTATTTTCAAGATATTTCTCACAGGCTACACATATGCTCAAGAATTTTCCCTAAACAAGCACAAACCCTCCCTACAGCCTACACCCTCCTTTGATTACTGGCCCCCTGTCTTTCCCTCTTGAAATGTCTGGTATTGTTGTTTCTATTAGTATTTGTTTTCCTATTTCATCACTTCTCAGTCTACTATGGTTTGCCTTTTCTTCCCACCATTGCAACAAAAATGTTCTGGCAAAATCCTCCACCAATGGTCATCTCAGTTCTCTATCACGGCATCATTTAGTAGCTGTTCTATCAGTTTAGCGCCCTCAGCAACTTCTTTGCCACCTTCCACCTTAGCTGGAGACTTTGTATGAAAGACCCTGGTGCCCCTGCCCCAGCCCTATGAGATGTCATCTATACTACTACACTCTGATCGCTGCCCTTAGTTTATCATAATCATTGTCTCATGACCAGATTCTCTCTCTTTGTCTCACATCTTCAAACTGACGTTTTAGTTGGGATTATCTGAGTCTCTTCCCTGGTGGCTCAGACTGTAAAGAATCTGCCTGCAATGCAGGAGACCTGGGTTCAATCCCTGGGTTGGGAAGATCCCCTGGAAGAGGGCATGGCAACCCACTTGAGTATTCTTGCCTGGAGAATCCCATGGACAGAGAAGCCTGGCAGGCTACAGTCCATGGGGTTGCAAAGAGTCGGACATGACTGAGCAACAAAGAAATACACATACATACATCTGAGTCCCTTAGTATTTCATCCTTTGGCACTGCTTCTCAGGTCATTTGAGCTCCATGCTCTGCAGTTCATGGAACACTCCATCCGAAACCCAAACNTGAGCAACAAAGAAATACACATACATACATCTGAGTCCCTTAGTATTTCATCCTTTGGCACTGCTTCTCAGGTCATTTGAGCTCCATGCTCTGCAGTTCATGGAACACTCCATCCGAAACCCAAACATTCAGTGTGGGCATCTAGGTTTGTTCGCAGGGGATGAGGGGCACAGATCCAATGTCCTTGTACTTCTCATGCTGCAGGCTCTCCCCAGATGATAGCACCCTCTCTGGTGACTTCAACTACCACTGTGTGTTGGCAATTTTCAGTCTTCTTACCTCAGATTCAAACTTATATAGCCCAATTGTCACAAGAAATTGCCACTTGAGAATTCAATAGTTACATCAGACAAAATATGTCCAGACTAAAGCCATCAGCTTCCCTCTAATACTTGAGGCTTCTCTTGATTTCCCCATTTCAGTGAATGATATCCACTTCTAACCATTCATCTACATTGGTGTCACAGTGGGCTTGTAATAAAGCAGAATGAAAGAAGCACTGGTACACAACTGGCACAGAGTTGAGATCATAGACATCTCTATGCCCCTATTTATGCTGCTTAACTCCTTGAATCCCCAAGAATCAAGCTAGAAGTTAAAGCTAAGTAATCAGTGATGTTATTAATTTTTTTGCTTACTTCAGTTCAGTTCAGCTGCTCAGTCATGTCCCACTCTTTGCGACCCCATGAACTGCAGCACGCCAGCCCTCCCTGTCCATCACCAACTCTCAGAGTTCACCCAAACTCATGTCCATCAAGTCGGTGATGCCATCCAGCCATCTCATCCTCCGTCGCCCCCTTCTCCTCCTGCCCCCAATCCCTCCCAGCTTCAGANTGTACACCTGAAACTAATGCAACATTGTAAATCAACTATGCTTCAATACAAATTTTAAAAACAAAACAAAAACTGACCAAAAAAATAATAATAAAGTAATCTATAGCTATCACCTACTGCCTCTTACTCTGAGAAACAGAACCAACTGGTCACCAGAATTTCTTATTAGAAAATGTCTCCCAGGATCATATAATAAATTGATAAACCCATAAATTACAACCTAAGTGGTTACTAGATTGAGATGATAAAAGGTACTGAATGTCATTCCTTTCCAGATCTATCTGAGAATTTCTCCAAACATAAACCTTGAACAACTACCTTCTGCTCAAAATAAGATCTGGGGCTTTATATGATAATATCCTGGATGAATATAATAGTTCCTTTGCTCCAAAACTTACACTACCATTGATCATTTTATGTAACAAATCTCTATTGAATGTCTAAAGTATGCAAGGTACTGTTCTGACATGAAAGACACAGCAGTAAGCCAAACAATACAACTGTGCTGTTTTTTCTTCCCCTCACAGGATTCATTTCTCCACTTCTAGTTTTAAGCACTGCTCAAGAAAATGGAGATGAAAGTCATGGTCTCTGCCTTCATGGAGCTAACAGAAACAGTAACAAAGTCCGTTTCTTCTGCTTAAATTAAAAAAGAGGGAAAAATATACTAAAATGTTACACCAAATTATACCAAATATACCAAATACATAGCATTTGGACTCCTGTAAAGTACAAGCTCAGCCAGACACTTCCATAAGCCTCGTTCTAATGTTCACATGTCACTTTCAAGATCCACTCATTACACATTCAGCAAAGTCACAGGCTACTAAAAAGTTTAAAGATGATTGCCAAAAAGAAAGTGTAAATAAATACTTAATGCTATTTTAAAATAAAATTGCTATGTTATGATAGCAAAGTATGCATATTGGTAACCGTTGTTTATAAAAGATAAGAAATTAGAGGATGTCTTTTAGAGACCTAAAATGTTTTACATTATGATGAAGTATAAACATAATAAAAGAGATAAAAAGAAGTCCCACAGTAAAAAGAATAAGAGGAAATGGTACTGAAATTAAGATATTGGAAGAAGCCCTTCATATTGATAGTGACAAACGCTAGAGTTGGCCATGGAAGCCTTGGTTTCCTTTAAGAAAAGGAATGAATGAAATAGACAGTGATGTGCATGAAGAAAACACAGATTTTCATTCCTGCAAACAACATTGATCAAGTACGTAGTAAGTGCGCACTACTCTGCATGGCCTCTTGGGAATAGAAATAATAAGGAAGCCACACTCCTAGTACTGAAAGTGCCTGTAAGGAGAAAAGCCAAACACATGACAAGACGCCAGATGCCAGAAAAATCAGTCCAAGAAGGCACTCTTCTCAGTAGTCTGCTACTGCTAGGTCTGTTCAGCAGCCCACCAGGCTCCCCATCCCTGGGATTCTCCAGGCAAGAACGCTGGAGTGGGTTGCCATTTCCTTCTCCAATGCATGAAAGTGAAAAGCGAAAGTGAAGTCGCTCAGTCGTGTCTGATCCTCAGTGATTCCATGGACTACAGCCCACCAGGCTCCTCCGTCCATGGGATTTTCCAGGCAAGAGTACTGGAGTGGGGTGCCATTGCCTTCTCCACTCAGTTGTCTAGCTCTTAACAAATTTTTAGTCACATAACCTCCACAATTTGAGGACATTCTGTTAATACTGCACTTTAGAAAAAAATGATAAAGGTATTGGGAAGGGGTTACAGTCAGTATCTCTCGCCTCACTTATTCCACATCTAATCCTCATGGAGTTATCTTTCCCTTTACTTTGAGTGTATTCCACAAGGGGGCCAGAACAGAGAAGTCACCCACACACACGTGCAGCAATTTTCAGTCTATTGGTATGGCTGCATTCATTCTGAAGACCTATTTTCTACATGTCACTAGCAGGTGATGATAGATTGCAGATATAAATTGTCTCATGGGGTCTAAATTCTGTCTGGCCAATACCTACAGTCAGAGTGAATGGCATTCAAAATTCTTCACAAAGAATTACCGATTAGTGGGCTTCTCTGGTGGTCCAGTGGTTAAGACTCTGCACTTCCACTGCAGGGGGCATGGGTTCGATCCCTGGTCGAGCAGCTAAGATTGTTCATGCCCTGAGATTCAGCCAGAAAAAAAAAAAAAATTACTGATTAGTTCATCCAGTCCGGTGCTACAGACTGATGCAAATGTGGTTGTTCGATAACCTGTATTGTGAAAAAGGAAGTTTGACAATGCCTAGGGTATTCCATATGAGCAACAGAAGCCCATTCACCCATGACCTGGGATCTATTATATTATAGATACATGTTTTGTTTTCCATTGCATGCAGTTATTTTCTCCAGAAATTCACCTTGCTGGTTATATTTTGCTGAATCTAGACACTTATCTGGAGAAGGCAATGGCACCCCACTCCAGTACTCTTGCCTGGAAAATCCTATGGACGGAGGAGCCTGGTAGGTTGCAGCCCATGGGGTCACTAAGAGTTGGACATGACTGAACGACTTCCCTTTCACTTTTCACTTTCCTGCATTGGAGAAGGAAATGGCAACCCAGCCCAGTGTTCTTGCCTGGAGAATCCCAGGGACAGCGGAGCCTGGTGGGCTGCCGTCTATGGGGTCGCACAGAGTCAGACACGACTGAAGTGACTTAACAGCAGCAGCAGCAGTCACTTATCTAACTGGAAGTTTCAAACGACTACAAAATTGATAGAGGGAAATGGTGAGAACAGGTAATGATGAAATTTACAATGTCATGGAGTGTGAATTACTTATACATAGGTTAACAGAAACTGACTGCATCTTCCAAAATTACTTTCATTCCTGGGCTTCCATAGCAGCTGTATATTTCTATATCCCCCTCTGTTCTGTACCACCAACCATGCTGCTACTGCTAAGTCACTTTAGTCATGTCCAACTCTTTGCGACCCCATGAACTGTAGCCCACCAGGCTCTTTTGTCCATGGAATTCTCTGAGTAAGAATATTGGAGTGGGTTGCCATGCCCTCCTCTAAGGGATCTTTCTGACCCAAGGATTGAACCTGCCTCTCTTACTTCTCCTGTATTGGCAGGCACGTCCTTTACCACCACCACCAACCATAATTAGCCAAAATAATTGTTATGGCCCTTCATTTACATCAGCAGATCATATTATGCTAGTTATTTTTAAGAACCTGGTGCTAGGTTGATCATAACCTCTTCAGTTAGAGATTATTGTCCACATTTTGCATATGATTCTTTTCACTTCAGTTAAGTTCACTCACTCAGTCATGTTTGACTCTTTGCAACCCCATGAATGCCAGGCCTCCCTGTCCATCACCAACTCCCGGAGTCCACCCAAACCCATGCCCACTGAGTCAGTGATACCATCTAACCATCTCATCCTCTGTCATCCCTTTCTCCTCCTGCCCTCAATCTTTCCCAGCATCAAGCTCTTTTCAAATGAGTCAGCTCTTCACATTAGGTGGCCAAAGTATTGGAGTTTCAGCTTTAATATCAGCCCTTCCAATGAATATTCAGGACTAACCTCCTTTAGAATGGACTGGTGGACCTCCTTGCAGTCCAAGGTACTCTCAAGTGTCTTCTTCAACACCACATTTCCAAAGCATCAATGATTATTTTAAGATACTACAATATCCCTAAGGTTTGAAGTCTTTTTGATGTATTTTTAGTTATTTAAAAAGGAATTCTTGGGACTTTCCTGGTGGCTCAGTGGTAAAAGAATCTGTCTTGCAGTACAGGGGAAAAGAGTTCTGTCCCTGGTTGTGGAACTGAGATCCCACATACTGCAGTGCAACGAAGCCCACACACCCCCGCTACTGGGCCCTGTGGACTCTGGGGCCTGCAAACCCACAGCTACTGAGCCCACACGCCACCGCTACTGGGCCCCGTGGACTCTGGGGCCTGCAAACCCACAGCTACTGAGCCCACACGCCACCACTACTGGGCCCCGTGGACTCTGAGGCCTGTAAACCCACAACTACTGAGCCCACACACCACATCAAAAGACCCTGTATGATGCAGCAAACATCCTGTGTGCCACGACTAAGGCCTGATGCAGCCTAACTGATTAATTAATTTAAAGAAGAAATTCTTATCTCCAGGCATCGACCTACCCATGCCAACCTATGATTTACACAATAAACAAGATACCAAGTGTGCAAGTCACAGAACTCCTATATAATGTTTCTACCAAGGAAAAATAACTTCCACATGTTTTATTGGATGCTAGTTTTTCAAATACCCTTTGCCAATATAGAGACTACCCAAGGACATTGATGAACATTTCTATTAAGACCTATAGTATACAGAGCCATTTTCTAGACACTATAGAGAATGCAAAAAGAGAATGCCTGCTCCACATAAGCTTATTCTTTAAAATGAGATCTAAGGTAGACACGTTCAAAAGCAAAGAATAAAAATGCGTCTGATAATGCATTCAAGTTGCATATAAGATGCTACAGGATACAAACAAAAGGATAAATCAACTGCGATAATGATAATTAGGGGAAACTCCTTGAAGTAGATGACTGTTGAGATGGTTATATTTCCCTTATTTGTGAAAATATGGTCCAACCATTTTTGACAAAGTAAACTTCCAGCTTGATGTGATTTGGGATATGTGTGAAAACAACTGAATCTGTTCTTTTATAAGAAAAAGAAGGGCAGAAGAGATTCATCACCTCTGCAAGGGGAAGAAAAACTATACTTCATCTTTAGGCACTCCCTCTTCTTTGAAATATGATTCATATCTTCCACCATGGAATAGTCTGTTTTGCCTTGCATTGTTCTACTGAATGATGGAGTAAGATGATAAAGCATTTCATCTGAGGATGCAAAACAGTGACAGGTGAGATTATACACTGAGGTTATTGGGATACAAATGTGATAGCTTAGGGCACCCTTTTCAGGAAAAGAAAACTGATGATCTTTTATATTTCTTGTAGGAAGCAGCAATTTTGAACATATAAGTCTTCGCCAGCCCTAGTCAAAAGACACAAGGTCCCACATATATGTGTTTGTGTATATATATATATATCTTCTTGCCCAGTTTTCCTGGAGTCTATTAACAAAGAAGATTCATCTCTGGCCTCAGCACACTGCTCCACATTGAAGCTCTTTAAAAAATGATTCTACATGATATTCTTCACTTTTCACAAAGGAAAAAATCGTGTGACTGATTCAACCAGCTATTTAATGATTAGAGCTGAATTGTTAGCCACTGTAAAATACAATTATATCCAAAAGAATAGTTACCTTTCTGACAAACAGTGACAATCTGCATTTATTTAAACTCAGAGATGTAGATCTGCTGTCTTTGGTATTACAGCATGATTTTCCTTAGCTCTGTCTTTATCCAGAGCCAGATTTCCCATATTTAGAGAGAAGCTTAGATTCTAAGCCAAAACATCATTTTTGAATTGCCAGAAGCTGCCTGTTAATTTTTCCCATGTTCTTATAAATTCAATTAAAAGCTGAAGCTTAGATCAAATTAAAATAACTTGCTTCATTATCAAACATCCAGCCATCCAGCTGTTCACAATATTAACGTTAATACGTTTCATGTACAATAGTGTGTTCTGATGTTCTCCGTAGGTTCCCTCTTGTCTGTAGTCAATTAATTATTTGTTATGTGTGTGCTTATGGCCGCCTAGCTTCCTGTTTCCACTACCTTTTCTGCTTCCACAAAGCTCTAAAACACTTAAATACTGACATTCATGAATCATAACTAAATTCAAATTCAAATCATAACTGAATTCAATAAATCTTTTATTTTCTTTCCTTTGAAAACAAGTCTCATACTAGAAGGGAACGAAGTCTAACATCTCTGAAAAACTTAAATACGATTCTTCTTCATTATCAGACATTATGAGCACAATCCATCTACCAATATATGTATCTGTCATGGCAGACATCTGGCATCTTGACAAAAACCGTAGCACCGAATATGAATGAGGAGATGGCAAGATATGCCACTTTCTTGAACTGAAGACTGAAAATAGTGATGATTGAAATAACTGAGAATCATCATATTTTTATTTTCAGAAGGATTAAAAATAAGTGATTTGACTGAAATCCAAAGATGTATGCCTACCTGGTAGAAAGAGCCATCCCATTCAGTCAGTAACCAGTAGTCATTATTAATGCACAGTGAATGATTATTAATGCACAGTAGTATGGAGAAGGAAATGGGAACCCACTCCAGTATTCTTGCCTGGAGAATTCCATGGACAAAGGAGTCCAGAGGGCCACAGTGCACAGAGTCGCAGAGTCAGACACAACTAACACACATACACACAAAGAACTATTGCTAAGACAGACCCATACATACAAGAAAATTAATCAAAATGAAAGAAATTATTACCAACAAATAAGCAAAACAGATNGAGGAGCCTGGCGGGCTACAGTGCACAGAGTCGCAAAGAGTCAGACACAACTAACACACATACACACAAAGAACTATTGCTAAGACAGACCCATACATACAAGAAAATTAATCAAAATGAAAGAAATTATTACCAACAAATAAGCAAAACAGATTAGATGATCAGCAAAAATCATTGAAAAAAGAGTATTTTGGAAACAACACAATTTCAGCTACTTCCCTTCCTCATAGTAATCCCTTCCTGGACTTCTATCTGTAGCTACCTGAATCACCTGAGTCCTTCTTAACCTGTCATGGAATTTTAGTCTATCCTTAGTATCTGTTTAAGACTAACATACTATCTCTGTCCCAGTAACTACACATCCACACACACTTCCTAGCCTCAGTCATCACTCCTTTAGCAACAAAAAAATGTTATGCTCATTCTAAATGATCCATACATATTCATACTCAACAGAGAACAAATTAGCAGGGAAAGAAATGGGAAAAAGACATTTCAGATAGGGGAGATATGAAGCACAAAATACCACACTCTGTGTATAGAATTCAGTCATTGCCAGTAGAAGTACAAGCTGAGGTTTATCAAAGGAAGGGGCATCCTCATGGCTTTCAATACAGGCCACGTGATCAAAAGTGAAAATTAAGCAAATATTTTCAGGCAATAGTGAGTCAAAGAGTTCATGATTGACATATGAGTATTAAAGATACTGATATATAAGGCAAGTGAATATGGCATCTTTATCCATACTTGATTGTTCTTTTGTCAACAAACTTTCATAATGTCCCAGTCTCAACATATGATACTAATGTTATTAAACTTTTGGTTTCAAAATTTTATAATTATGTTCATCTTTTCTTATTTATTAATTGACCCAAGCTTTCTAATATGGTGTCTCTTAAAGTAGCAACTCTAGACACTTGCATCAGAAACCTCACTTGATGCTTGTTAACATGTAGAACTTGGGTCAGATTTGCTGAATCAGAGTGCCACCTAGGAATCTGAATTTTGACATTCTCAGCTGATTCTGATACACAATGAAATCTAACCATATCACAGCATGATACCTATCTGTGATGAATTAGACTAAGGTCGCTGCTGACAGAAAGTTAGCGCAATCTGATTTTTGTCTGCTGAATGTGGTGTCACTGTTTTGCTAAGACATATTTCTCAGAGCCCTGCTCACTGGAGATGCTCTTGAACAAAATTTCTGTGGCCAAATGCATTTCAGACATCATCAAAATTACATATTGCTATTATTAATTATAATTAATAATATATTAAAGGTTCTGAGAAGTCCTGCATTAAAAGAAAAACAGCATTTCCCAAACTTATTTGACTATGAAACCCTTTATTATCATAAATCCATTTATATACTATAGGATGAAATGCTAATATGAGTATATTTCTAAAATAACACTCTCATGCTCCACTGTTATGGTGTTGGTGATTATCATATTATTGAATTATTTTCCCTTTCCAGTTTATTAAGATTTTTAAAAACCAGGGTTATATTGGGATATATTTAAAAATCAGGGATCTAACTGATGGTGGTAAAGGGTCAATGCACTGATGAAAACAAAACACATTGAAATTCTGAATGATTTCTCAATAAATCTCTCAACTTATTAATGTGTTAGTTATGATCTGAATATCTTTATAATAAGTCCACCAACAAAACTTAGTTGACAAATTGTGCGTCAGCAAAGAGAGGCTCAGTTCTCCTGTTAGAATGTTAAAAAATTTTTTGTAGATCACTGAGAAGTCATCTGGAGGCGCTGGCAGATCACCTGTCATTTGTGAAGCAACCTTTATCAGTTAGAGTTATGATGGTCTCAATGATTGCCTCAGTAGCACGCGGCATGCCCCTGTCCTATAACACACATGATGCGTTCTCCGCTATCTGGCTGTGGGTTCACTGCAGTGTGAATTTATTTGTGAGATTCTGAGCACATCTTCATCACCTCACGCCAGACTATTGAACAGCCCCTCA
Organism: Raphicerus campestris; assembly: GCA_006410735.1. Taxonomy (NCBI): domain Eukaryota; kingdom Metazoa; phylum Chordata; class Mammalia; order Artiodactyla; family Bovidae; genus Raphicerus; species Raphicerus campestris. The sequence goes on along the minus strand of SJYW01043292.1, from coordinate 205,972 downwards.
ATCCCAGGACACTGGAAACACACCAAACACATCTGACTCTGTCTGCTCAAATATTACCCAAGCAGCCTTCCTTCTGCCTATTTACACATTACAGCCTAGAGAGCAAACTCTCACCTTTTTAGAAATAATGTTTCCAGAAGGTACAATGTATTATATTTATGCACCCACTCTCTTGACCTTACTGATATCACTGTTAACCAGTTTTGCCATCATCAGTTCCTTGTTCCCTAAGGAGCCTCTAACTTCTCTATGGAGTTTTAAATACAATCAAGCCCATTTAGGAAAGTACAGATATGGAAACTTTTTAAAGCTGGGAACAAGTATGATACCAACAGTAATTAAAGAAAAAAGGTAGAAATCATTTAAAGACTGCATGAAATATTATAGAATGTCCCATTGTGAAAAGCAGTTTAGCACAGAATTAGCAATCAAGGCTTTCTGCCAACCTCCTTAGCAGCTGTTAAAACTTGTTTGGAACCTTTGCATGAGAAAGGCTGCAGCAACTGTAAACTGCGGTGGTTCATCTGAAATACATTTATGGTTACGAAAAGCACAGCAAAACATCTGCAAAAGCAAGCAAGCCCTAGGGGGCTAGGAGGGCAAGTTAGTGAGGCTTCCCAGAACTATCTCAGGGCCAGTCAGGGAAGGTTAAAAAAGAGGCTTCCCCAGAAGCTGCCAGAGACAGAACTGAAGCTGCCAAGAGTTAAAGGAAGCGAACAAAGGGTAGAGGGACCCAAAGGATTTCTATCTTGTAGGCTCAGTGTGAGAAAATGTAGAAAGGCGCGAAGCTCCAAAGTAGAGATGTATACGTTAGGAAATTGAATGAATTGTGCCTTGTATGATCAACACAGTTTGCACACAAACAAAAAGATAAATTCTGTAATGGGAAAAGTACTGATTACAATGACGTCCAAAGAGTAGCTTCTCCAATGCCCCTTCAGATGCAATAAAAACTGAATTTCCACATGGGCTAATAAATTAGGAACTTGATCAGAAAGACTTTTTCAGTGTGTGTTTGCAAAAGAAAATAGAACATTCTAGTGGAAAGCCAAAGAAGGCAACGTGGAAAATTCCAAGCAATTAATAGTCCTAAAAATTGACAAGCATTTGAGTCAAGTTCACAATAAATGCAGAAAAAAATATTCAGGAATTTAAGAAGACATCAACTATTATCAGTGGGTTATTTTGGCCTCCATTTACACTGGCCAAGTGGTTTACCCTCTATCATTCCTCTTTCTTATAATCTTCTATGTCATTCATAAGTCAAATATATGTTAAATGGAAATTTATAGAGATTTATGTTAAAAAAACGTTCACAATAAAATGCAAGTCTCTGTTGATTAATTTTCCATAATTAAGTGTTTATCAGTAACCTTAGACATGCTATAGAACTAATGTAATGTATAGAATGTTCAATGCATTTATTTTCTGAAGAGTTATAAATCTAAGATTGCACTGGATAGCTGCCATGGTCTTCTAACGTATTACAAGACAGCGTTGGTGATTGCTATGCATGTAAAAGATTATTGTTCTTTATTTAAAAAGCTGGATAAGTGCTTATTAGAGCGCTTACTTAAAGCCACACTCCCTGAAGTCAATAAAACATAGAAATATTTTTTAAGTTACAAGTTAAGTTTTAAGTTCATACTACTTACTACATCTTACTGCTAGATTAAGTGGACTCCTGAATTGAGTGATAATAAACAGGGTGATGATAATATTTTAACATTAGAATGATTATACAAGAAGTCAGAACAAAGCAAACACTTTTGTGTTATACATTTCTAACTCTGTGTTTATAGCCAACATTTCTTAAGGAGGTTCATCCTGTATTGATGCAATAGTTTTCCTTAATATTAGAATCTCCACATTCCAAATTCCTCCATACCAGGTCAATCTACTACGATCAATTAACTTCTCCAAGCCGCTGCTAATTCTGCACCACCTTCCATGATGGCCCCTACTCTAAATATTCTCACATGTACGCCTGCTCAGTTGCTCCAGCTGTATCCAACTCTTCGTGGCCCACCAGCTTCTTCTTTGCCTGGGATTCTCCAGGCAAGAATACTGGAATGGGTTGCTACGCCCTTCTCTAGGTGATCTTCCAGACCCAGGGATCAACCCACATCTCTCATGTCTCCTGCACTGGCAGGTGGATTCTTTACCACTAGTGCCACCGGGGAAGCCCTTGGGGGCTAATGTCTCTGACCTATTTTTTCATCTATTAATGATAAATTATATGCTAATTCATTACATGGTATTCTCATTTAAATGAGTTGAAAACCTTTGGAGGCTTAAGGGTGGGTGTGTGTGTGTGTGTGTGTTCCTTCTATAATCAATATTTGTATATATAGTCACTGAGATCCTGGATTTTGATATTTAGAGTGTTCAGTAAGTTTTCAGAATTTTTAAAAAAATGACTTGTCCTGGCCAGCTGTTTTTATAGCTCCTGTCTACTAGCTGGCTTTAAATAACAACAACAGAAAGAGAAAGTATACCACTATTTACAGAGACTGTCAAACCATGTGCACTGAATTTCTTGCCCCTCTTCCACTACTTGTCTCTTGCTTTCAGAGAGTTTAAATAATCTCATACCCACTCCTGGGCTTCTGACTGTCCAAACTCACTTGGCTTTCACTTTTCTTTAAGTATAAATCGCATCGGCTTGTACCTTTCTAAGACACAGTTACCACATTTACTTAGCCACATTCTAAGTAAAACCAAAAAAATGCAGAAATGTTTATATTGCAATAACATCTTCTAATATGATTCTGCCATTGCTATTTGAAAATAGAGGTCTTATTATCCAGTTAAAAATAATGCAGATTAGAAAATATCTGTATCTGGAAACACTGAGTGTCAGATTTGCAAGCTTCCAAAATACATAGATTTTCATTTATTTCTGCAACATCCTAATAAATTATTGACTTTAATTCCTAGTTGTTTTTATTGAATAAATTGATTCCCTACAAAACTGAATGCAAATGTGCTACTCAAATAATTTCTATGACTAATTATGATTTTCTGTGAAAATCTCCAGCAAATTCTCATCCCCCAACTTTCTGAACCTAATAAACCCTTATCATTTCTAAATGACTGAACTGTCCACCTGTGCGGATTTTGGGACTACCTAGTGTTATGAGCAGTGATAGCCAGAAAAGCAGAGTAATGGAAATGGCCAAAAAAAGAAAAAAAGCCCACATATGTGCCATATACCAAGACACAGTTGCTGCTTCAGAGCAAAAGGTACTGAAAGTCAGGATATGGCAAGGAGTTAATATTTCTGTAGGATGAGGTTTTACATGTCTGTCTCTTTGTGTCTGCCAATAAAATGAAATTATGGCATTAACTATCATGTTCCCTACTATTATCTTAAGCGGTCTTAACATCTGTAATATAAGAACCTCAATTGTTTACCTCTAATGTTACTATAAAAACTCTCATAATAGACCCTTCTAATTGATTGGTGAACAATTGATCACTGATACCAGTCTGTAATAAATCTATCATGAATGAAAACAATAATGCTTATTTACTAAGATTTTAGCAGAATCTGTGCTAGAATCTATAATAATTAATAGTTAGAAACCTTGCTGGGGGGGAGATATAACCTAGACTGCCACAAATGGATTTGAAACCTGCTCAAAAGCAAACCACACAGCATTACCCCCACATTATGAATCAGTTAATAATGAACATAAGTAGAATGATTGAAGTCTGACTCTCCTCTTTTGACACTTGAAATGTTTCTGGGATATACATAAACAAGAAATTGAAAACATAAAGAAAAGAACAGTGGCTCCAAAAACCCAGTTATTCAACCAAAAGACGTTATTAGGTGCCTTGAGTTATTCAAGTACAGTTTTCCTGTACTTTTATGTGGTAGGTTAGGTCTCTGGTATCCTCACACCCAAAAGTCAACCCCAAAACTCACCAATAGTCAAAGATCTTAAATGATGCAGGATACAGGATGCTTGGGGCTGGTGCACTGGGATGACCCAGAGAGATGGTATGGGGAGGGAGGTGGGAGAGGGGTTCAGGATTGGAACTAATGTACACCCATGGCGGATTCATGTTGATGTATGGCAAAACCAATGCAAGATTGTAAAGTAAAATAAAGTAAAAAAAAATGCTTGGCATACTCTAAAATCTAATTGACCTTCTTTAAATACAATCCTGACAAGAGATATAAAACAGTATATTCATTTCCAAGGGCTGCTATGAAAAAAAAAAAAAAAAAGAAACACACCATTAACTGTGTGACTTAAAACCACAGAATCTTCCTCCCTCACAGTTCTGGAGGCCAGAAGGTTGAAATCAAGGTGCTGGCAGTGCCATTCTTTCTCTGCAGCCTCTATGAGTGGACCCTGCTTTGCTTTTTCCAACTTCCGATGGCCTCAGACTCCACTGGCTCATGGGAAAATAATTCCAGTCTCTGCCTCTGGCTTCACATGGCTGTCTTACTTTTGTCTTCACGTGTCCAAGTTTCCCTCTTGTAAGGCCCCCATTATTACCTGCTCTTAACTTGATTACATTTGCAAAGACCTTATTTCCAAATCAGGTCACAGTAACAGAAATCAAGGATTAGGCTTGTCATATCTTTTTTTTTTTTTTTAACCCTGGAAGGGGACGGCCACAGTTCAGCCCATAACACTGGGCAAAATGATGTCTGGATGCCTTCCTTCAGGTTCTATCTTTCCTTAACTCTTCCACGCAAATGTTGAACAAGAAATCCAATTACATTCTAGAGATTTAATTTTGATATATATATTTTGTATAAAATACTGACTAAATGTGACACTCAGTTAAATGCAAGCACAGAGATTCAATTTACTTATTTTTTAAATCATTTTTCAATTTTCTTCCAGATCCTACTGGATAAATATATCTCAGAACTAGAATCAAGTACACAGTCATTAAAGACCAAAACCCACAGATGTCACAGGCTCCATGTGGCTGATGTCTTTAAGCAGACAGTCTGCTACAATCTGTACCAATTGACCCTTCCAGGCGGTGGACAAAGGAAGCCCCGGGGAAGCCACATTGTTTCGATCTAGCTTCAGGGTAACATATATCACAGAAATCAAAGTTTATTATTTTAAAAAAATTTTCCCCTTAGGTGATCTAGGTGATTCTTAATCGCCTTCCTTCTTAAATTTGTCCTGGGAAAAAAGTGAGTAGTATATAACTTCTGTTATTTGGTGAGACTTGTATCTTTAGGTGAATGCTGATGATGAATGAAATTGCATCCTTATTATGAAATGACAACCAGTCACAGGGGCAGGCTTGTAGAGAGATGTCTTAAGGAAAGTATAATAGCTAGGACAGGCTTTATCATAGGCTAGTGAAGGCAATGGCAACCCACTCCAGTACTCATGCCTGGAGAATCCCATGGACGGAGGAGCCTGGTGGGCTGCAGTCCACGGGGTCGCACAGAGTCGGACAAACTGAAGCGACTTAGCAGCAGTAGCAGCAGTGATATATTCTTGTAAGAGAAAGTGATGAATCAAATCATCACTGTCAGAACAATACTTTTCTTAAAGCATTTTTGAAATGTTTTGTTGCTACACCTGATTAACTTAAATGCAAACAAAATAAGCAGATGGCAATGGCATTTGCCATCCTATAGAGAGGAATGGTGTACCATGTGCCTTGCACCTGAACTTTTCTGAGCCTTTTAACTCTCAAATCTAGGTATAAGGCTCCCTCACACTCTGAGCTGGATGAGGCTCCCTGGCAGGAGGAAGAAAGGGAACCCTAGGGCAACCAATATCCTGTCGTTGTTCAGTTGCTCAGTCGCGTCCGACTCTTTGTGACGCCATGGACTGCAGCGTGCCAGGCTTCCCTGTCCTTCGCTATCTCCTGGAGCTTGCTCAAAGTCATGTCCATTGAGTCAGTGATGCCATCCAACCACCTCGGCCTCTGCCGTCCCCTTCTCCTCCAGCCTACCTGCTCAAAATGAAGATGTTTGGCTGGTGTTCCCACGCTGACCTGTATTCTGGCTTTCACCCTATTTTTTGTGTATTAGATTCTAATAGGTGGTGTAGCTCCTATAGCTAGATTTGGTCTTTTGCCTGAGTATGTAACTCTCTGCCTGGGTTTCTATACCGTTCCCCAAGTCTACAATTCTGAGTGATCACTGAGTCCTGGCAAAACCTCGGCTCCATCCTAAATCCCAGTTCCTCTTTCTGGCTGAGTAATGCCTGCCGAAGAGCTGCCTCTGGTCAGTTTGCTCCTGTTGTGTCTGTGCTGTCTGTCAGAACCGAGTGGTGGACCTCACTGGCTCTCATCTTATATTCTCATATCCCATATTCCTGTCCTGCCCTTTCAGTGATTAGTCAGATATGGTTTCCAGTTCACCTTGGTCTGACCCATTGAATACTCCAGTTATGAATTGAGATAGGGGCTGGCCAAAAATCTCGTTCAGATTTTTCCTTATAATCTTTTGGAAAAATCTGAACAAAAATTTTGGCCAACCAAATAGTTTGTTGAAAGTGATAACTCCAAATGAGCAATCAGTAAAAATACAAGCACCTGTAGAAATAATAAGTATAGTCACATATTAACTTGTTTCCGAAATTAAGCGGCATGCTTCTGACGTTGCCCACTATTACATTTGTTATCTGTGTTGAAGGTTTGGGACTTCTATTTTCCCCTAAGTAATCTAGCAGTGTCTTAATTCCTTTCTTTCTTTCTTTTTTAATCAATAGGTATAGGATCAAGCCTGTGTCTATTAGTATCCTTCATCTCAAAATTGTTTCAAGCTTAAATCTTCATTGGTTGGTTCTGATTTTATTAATATACAGTTTCATGCTGATGTCGAGAACTTTTTAAATTTGAACATTGCTCTCCCATCAGATGAAGGAGACTTTGCCTAATCAGAATCCCCCTATTGTAGACTGAATTATGTTCATCCAAATTTCATATGTTGAAGTTCTAACCTCCAGTGTCACAGAATGTGACTAATTTTGGAAACAGGGCCTCTAAAGAGGTAGGTAAGGTTAATGAGGTCATAAGTTTGGGGCCCTAATCCAAATAAAATTGGTGTCCTTATAAGAAGAGGAAGAGACACGAGGGCTATGCACTCAGAGTAAAGGCCACGTAAGGAGACTGACATTTGCAAGCAAAGGAGAGAAGCCTCGGGAGAGCGAACCCTGCTTACTCCTTGATCTCAAACTTCTACCCTCCAGAGCTATGAGAAAGTAAAATTTTGTTGTTTAAGTCACTCAGTTGGTGGGCTTACATTATGGCAGCCCCAGTACACTANCACAGAAATCAAAGTTTATTATTTTAAAAAAATTTTCCCCTTAGGTGATCTAGGTGATTCTTAATCGCCTTCCTTCTTAAATTTGTCCTGGGAAAAAAGTGAGTAGTATATAACTTCTGTTATTTGGTGAGACTTGTATCTTTAGGTGAATGCTGATGATGAATGAAATTGCATCCTTATTATGAAATGACAACCAGTCACAGGGGCAGGCTTGTAGAGAGATGTCTTAAGGAAAGTATAATAGCTAGGACAGGCTTTATCATAGGCTAGTGAAGGCAATGGCAACCCACTCCAGTACTCATGCCTGGAGAATCCCATGGACGGAGGAGCCTGGTGGGCTGCAGTCCACGGGGTCGCACAGAGTCGGACAAACTGAAGCGACTTAGCAGCAGTAGCAGCAGTGATATATTCTTGTAAGAGAAAGTGATGAATCAAATCATCACTGTCAGAACAATACTTTTCTTAAAGTATTTTTGAAATGTTTTGTTGCTACACCTGATTAACTTAAATGCAAACAAAATAAGCAGATGGCAATGGCATTTGCCATCCTATAGAGAGGAATGGTGTACCATGTGCCTTGCACCTGAACTTTTCTGAGCCTTTTAACTCTCAAATCTAGGTATAAGGCTCCCTCACACTCTGAGCTGGATGAGGCTCCCTGGCAGGAGGAAGAAAGGGAACCCTAGGGCAACCAATATCCTGTCGTTGTTCAGTTGCTCAGTCGCGTCCGACTCTTTGTGACGCCATGGACTGCAGCGTGCCAGGCTTCCCTGTCCTTCGCTATCTCCTGGAGCTTGCTCAAAGTCATGTCCATTGAGTCAGTGATGCCATCCAACCACCTCGGCCTCTGCCGTCCCCTTCTCCTCCAGCCTACCTGCTCAAAATGAAGATGTTTGGCTGGTGTTCCCACGCTGACCTGTATTCTGGCTTTCACCCTATTTTTTGTGTATTAGATTCTAATAGGTGGTGTAGCTCCTATAGCTAGATTTGGTCTTTTGCCTGAGTATGTAACTCTCTGCCTGGGTTTCTATACCGTTCCCCAAGTCTACAATTCTGAGTGATCACTGAGTCCTGGCAAAACCTCGGCTCCATCCTAAATCCCAGTTCCTCTTTCTGGCTGAGTAATGCCTGCCGAAGAGCTGCCTCTGGTCAGTTTGCTCCTGTTGTGTCTGTGCTGTCTGTCAGAACCGAGTGGTGGACCTCACTGGCTCTCATCTTATATTCTCATATCCCATATTCCTGTCCTGCCCTTTCAGTGATTAGTCAGATATGGTTTCCAGTTCACCTTGGTCTGACCCATTGAATACTCCAGTTATGAATTGAGATAGGGGCTGGCCAAAAATCTCGTTCAGATTTTTCCTTATAATCTTTTGGAAAAATCTGAACAAAAATTTTGGCCAACCAAATAGTTTGTTGAAAGTGATAACTCCAAATGAGCAATCAGTAAAAATACAAGCACCTGTAGAAATAATAAGTATAGTCACATATTAACTTGTTTCCGAAATTAAGCGGCATGCTTCTGACGTTGCCCACTATTACATTTGTTATCTGTGTTGAAGGTTTGGGACTTCTATTTTCCCCTAAGTAATCTAGCAGTGTCTTAATTCCTTTCTTTCTTTCTTTTTTAATCAATAGGTATAGGATCAAGCCTGTGTCTATTAGTATCCTTCATCTCAAAATTGTTTCAAGCTTAAATCTTCATTGGTTGGTTCTGATTTTATTAATATACAGTTTCATGCTGATGTCGAGAACTTTTTAAATTTGAACATTGCTCTCCCATCAGATGAAGGAGACTTTGCCTAATCAGAATCCCCCTATTGTAGACTGAATTATGTTCATCCAAATTTCATATGTTGAAGTTCTAACCTCCAGTGTCACAGAATGTGACTAATTTTGGAAACAGGGCCTCTAAAGAGGTAGGTAAGGTTAATGAGGTCATAAGTTTGGGGCCCTAATCCAAATAAAATTGGTGTCCTTATAAGAAGAGGAAGAGACACGAGGGCTATGCACTCAGAGTAAAGGCCACGTAAGGAGACTGACATTTGCAAGCAAAGGAGAGAAGCCTCGGGAGAGCGAACCCTGCTTACTCCTTGATCTCAAACTTCTACCCTCCAGAGCTATGAGAAAGTAAAATTTTGTTGTTTAAGTCACTCAGTTGGTGGGCTTACATTATGGCAGCCCCAGTACACTAACATACATACACCCTTTTAAGTCACAACCCTTGAGTTAAGAACAAAAAGAGGATGATCTTTGACACTTTGTAATATCTTATTCTTGATATTTGTTGCTTTCCTAGAAAATAAACCATGCGCTTCTACTATTTGTGTTAAGAATAATATATTGTAACAATCATGTTTCAGAAATTCATCTCTAATCGGAGGATAATTGTTTTACAGTGTTATGTTGGTTTCTGCCATGCATCAGCATGAATCAGGCCGCCCTCCTCTTGACCCTCCCTCCCATCTCCCACCCCATACCAGCCCTCTAGGTTGTCACAGAGCACTGGGTTGGCACTCCCTGCATCATACAGCCAATTCCCACTGGCTATCTATTTTACATACAGTAATGTATATGAGTCAATGCAGAAGGTGGGACAAGTTGAGTAACAATCATTTTTAACCACTAGTTATACCTGGAATTTTTAGAGAGTTGACTTAATAGTCAGGAAACCTGATTGTAAACTGTCTAGCCAATTAACCAGTCAGGCAACCTTGTTCAGGGCTTTCAACCTTCTTGAACTTTGGTTTATTTATCTAGCTGAAGGGGATAACAAGTCTTATCTTGATCACCACAAAAAGTACTCTGAGAATCAAAAGTGAAAGAGTATGAAAGTATTTTGAAGTTGTGAATCTCTATAAAAATGTAAAGTCTTTGTTTTAGTAAAAGGCAAGGATGGCAAGGATTGCTTAACATTTATAAAGCCTTTTTATCCCCCCAAATTCACCAAGTGTTGAAGAATAACTATAAAGTAATGTACTCTATCAGTTCAGTTCAGTCGCTCAGTCGTGTCTGACTCTTTGCGACCCCATGAATCGCAGCACACCAGGCCTCCCTGTCCATCACCAACCCCCGGAGTTCACTCAGACTTGCATTCATCGAGTCAGTGATGCCCAACAAAAACTGCAGGGGAGAAAAGACCTAAGAAACCCATAGTCCTGATATACACTGGTAATTAAAAGTATCAGCTTTGGAAGAGGGGGACAAATACATTAAGAGTTTGGGATTAGCAGATAAAAGCTATTATATGTAAAATAGATAAACAACAAGGTCTTACTATATAGCATAGGAAAGTATATTCAATATCTTGTAATAAACTATAATGGAAAAAAATCTGAAAAAGTATATACAGCTTCCCTACTGGCTCTGATTTTAAAGAATTTGCTTACAATGCAGGAGACCCAGGTTCGATCCCTGGGTCAGGAAGATCCCCTGGGAAAGGGACTGGCTACCCATCCAGTATTTTTGCCTGGAGAACTCCATGGACAGAGGAGCCTAGCAGGCTATAGTCCATGGGGTCCCACAGAGTCAGATAGGACTGAGCAACTAACACTAACAAATACTAACATAAATTATCTGATTGGAAATCTGTCCTGAGTATTCAATGGAAGCACTTAAGCTGAAGCTGAAGCTTCAATACTTTGGCCACCTGATAAGAACTGACTAATTGGAAAAGACTCTGATGCTGGGAAAGATTGAAGGCAGGAGGAGAAGATGGTTGGATGGCATCACCGACTTGATGAACATGAGGTTGAGCGAGCTCCAGGTGTGGTGATGGACTGGGAGGCGTGATGTTCTGCAGTCCATGGGGTCGCAAAGAGTCGGACACAACTGAGTGGCTGAAATGAATTGAATACACGTTATGGAAATCACTTTGTTGCACACCAGAAACTAACATTGTAAATCAACTCTACTTCAATTAAAAAATAAAAATAAATGTACCAATTTAGGCCCAGAAAAATCTGAATTTAAGCTCTGCCAGTTCTCTCTGACTAATGCAATTCTTTCAACCTTAGGTTCCTCATCTAGAAAAGGGGGAAAATAATATTTACCTCATAGATTATTTACCACAGTGACTGAGATAATAATGAATGTAAAAGAAATAACACCATATTAGTAAAGCATACAGTAAGCACTCAATAAATGTTGGTTATCATTATCTTTGATAATATTTTTATTGCTACTAAAAGCCTAGATATTTTTTGGGACACTGTGACTGTTCTCACACTTTCTCAAACCACAACTGCACTATAGCTTAACACCTTCAATCCTCACAGATAGACCTTGCAGAAAAACTGGGTGGTGGTGTTAGCTGCGTAGTCATGTCTGACTCTTTGCAAGCCCACGGACTGTAGCCCACAAGGCTTCTCTGTCCATGGGATTCTCCAGGCAAGAACACTGGAGTGGGCTGCCATTCCCTTCTCTAGGGGATCTTCCTGACCCAGGAACTGAACCCAGGTCACCTGCATTGCAGGCAGATTCCTTACTGCCTGAGCCACCAGGGAATCCTGCAGAATAACTAGAGAAATGCAAAACCTAGAAAGTGATCATGGAAAAGAAACTGGTTCAAAGGGAAACACACACAAACACACACACACACACACACACACACGTGGTTTCCATTTTCCTGAAAGAGAAGCCAAAGTCTGATGAGAGTGTCAGACCAAACTGAATGGCACAACCCGCATTTGGATTCTACATGAGTGGGGCCAGGTGGCCAGGCAGAGACGGCAGGGAATCTGACCAGATGGTCACAGGTCAGCATTTAAGCACTGAGATTCAAACTAGCTTTAAATAAGGAAACAGCAGAACTGAGGCCGAGATGGGGAACAGGAGAACAGATGGGGTGGTTCACACAGAAGCAGAACTGGGGTAGGACACAAAAAGTGCCTGTCTGTGGCCCGTTCTGCATGCTGACTCAAACATCCTGTGCGCTCAAGCAATGAAGGACTAGGCGTGCACAGTACTGGTAAACGAGTCTGTGACCTCCAGGTCTGATGACTACAGAAGAGGCTTTTGATCAACAAGGAGTCTGAAGTGTTCTGAACGTCCCCTCAGCTATTTTTGCATGTGTACATGAGTGTAAAAATTATCTTGTATATATCCAAGCAGTGTGTTGATCACACAGTGAGTGACAGGGACTGGCCTGAGGTTCTAGACTTTCCACATTTTGATCTTGGTATATGAGATCTATGCTAATTGTACCCATCACCATGTTACAGGTATTCTTTTCTGTTTATGTTAGGATTGCCTGCTGTTGCCACCGCTAAGTCGCTTCAGACCCACCCTGTGCGACCCCATAGACAGCAGCCCACCAGGCTCTTCCTCCCTGGGATTCTCCAGGCAAGAATGCTGGAGTGGGTTACCATTTGCCTCTCCAATGCATAAAAGTAAAAAGTGAAAGTGAAGTCAGTCACTCAGTCGTGTCCAACTCTTCGAGACCCCTTGGACTGTAATCCACCAGGCTCCTCTGTGCATGGGATCCTCAAGGCAAGAGTACCGGAGTGGGTTGCCATTTCCTTCTCCATAGGGTTGCCTAGAGGAGGGGATATGCTGGAAAGGAAAAGAGAGAAATATATACAGTGTTTGTCATATGTTGTCCTAAATGCTTTACACATGATTATCTCATTTAATGCTCCCAACATTCTTGTGAGGTAGATATTGTTTACTGTCCTTATTTTCCAGACGTAGCCCAAGGTACATGGATTTGAGAGCTGGACCAAGAAGAGGGCTGAGTGCCAAAGAACTGATGCTTTCAAATTGTGGTGCTAGAGAAGACTCTGAGTCTCCTGGACATCAAGGAGATCAAACTAATCAATCCTAAAGGAAATCAACTCTGACTATTCATTGGAAGGACTGATGCTGAAGATGACGCTCCAGTACTTTAGCCACCTGATGTGAAGAACTGACTCACTTAAAAAGACCCTGATGCTGGGAAAGATTGAAGACAAAAGGAGAAGAGGGCAGCAGAGGATGAGATGGTTAGATAGCATCACTGATTTAATGCACATGAGTTTGAGCAAACTCCTGGGGATAGTGGAGGACAGAGGAGCCTGGCGTGCTGCAGCCCATGGGTTCACAAAGAGTCGGACATGACTTAGTGACTGAACAAGAACAGCAATAGCCCAAAGCACAGTGGGGATGAGTAACTAGTAACCAGTGAATCCAGGATTCAGAACTAGCCAGTCCCCAATTTCCTGAGCACCAATACTGAGCATCCAGTACTGCTTCAATAAGTATTTCTCCTACCAATGAGTAAATAAATATTGAGAGTTCGAAAAAGTTGTAATTGTGTGCGGACACGTCAATCCTCTTAGCTGGCAAGTACAGCAGCTATAAAGAAAATGTTGCCTATTGTTCTTGTATGCACCACTTCCTCCCCCATAGTCAGCATGTGCAGATCATTGGTACTGATGAGGGAAATAAGAATTGGCTTTGATGCCTCACAGACAGTTACACTTACCATGTCCACAGCGGCACTCTTTTTCATTCCTCAAACCTGCTCTACCTTCAGTCTGTCTGAGCTCAATGAACCTTGTTGAGTTTATCTTCAAAGTATTTCCACATCTGACCACTTCCCACCACTCCCCGTGCTACCATCAGTGATGTACTGGCTGTCCAGCTTCTGCCCTGCTCTCTTTTGAGCAGCCATTATTATTCCATTAATAACCTATGTCAGATCATGCTATTGCACCATTCACCTCAATGGCCCCATCTCACTATGAGTAAAAGATAAGGACCTTACAAATGGCCTCCATGGCTTTACAGGACTATCTATCTGACCACATCCTCTAAACGCCCAGCCCAACCATGCTCACTCAGCTCCAGCCATATTGGACTTTGCACTGCTTCTGTAACTCACGAGGAATTTTCCCCACAAAGAGCCCGTGTCTCTGCCTGAAACATTCCTTCTGCCATAACTGTATGGCTCACTTCTCACCTCTTCTATGTCTTTTCTTGTATGTCAGCTCAGTTCAGTATATCTTGAGCATCCTATTTGCAATCTTACTTTCAATATTAAAAAAGAAAAAACACTAACACGCTAATTCAAAAAAATACAAACACCCCAATGATCAAAGCAGCACTATTTATAATAGCTGAGACATGGAAGCAACCTGTGTTCATCAACAAATGGATAAAGAAGATGTGGTACATATATACAATGGAATGTTAGCCATTAGAAAGTATGAAATCCTGCTATTTGCAGCAATATGTATGGACTTGGAGGGCGTTTTGCTCAGTGACATAAGTCAGAGAAAGAGAAATATATATGATATCATTTATATGTTGAATCTAAAAAATATAACACACTAGTGAAAATGACATAAAAGAAGCAGACACACAGATATAGAGAATAAACTAGTGGTTACAAGTGGTGAGGGCCAATATAAGGGTGGAGGAGTGGGAGATACTAAATATTTGATATAAAATGGGCTATGAGGATATATTGTACAACACAGGGAATATAGCCAATATTTTATAACTGGAAATCAAAAATAACCTTTAACATTGTATAAAAATTTAAAAATTAAATTAAAAATTAAATCTAACCCTCACCCCTGCACTTCAGATCTCTTTAGCTTACTTTATTTATTTTTTCTAAAACAATTAGCTTTACAACACATAATAAATTTGACTGATACAATCTGTTTACTGTATCCCTCTACTACAATGTTAACTAACTCCATAACGGAAAGTATTTTTATCTGGTTTCTACACTGATATATCTAAAGCACCTAGAATGAAGCCAGACATCAGTCAATTAATATACATTTATTTAATTAGGCAGGAGATTCTCATGTGGAATATTGATGAGCAGCCCTCAAGTTAAAGAAAATCTATGTGGTTACACTTAAAGAAATATTTCAAGATGAGTCAATGACAAGCTGTTTAAGAAACTAAAACTCATCCCCGAACCCCTACCTTGTTTCTAATAAACTAATATCAGTTCAGCACAGTTCAGCTCTGTCACTCAGTCCAGTCCAACTCTTTGCAACACCATGGACTGCAGCGTGCCAGGCCTCCCTGTCCATCACCAACTTGCAGAGTCTACTCAAACTTATGTCCATTGATTGAGTCAATGATGCCATCTAACCACCTCATCCTCTGTCGTACCCTTCTCCTCCCACCTTCAATCTTTCCCAGCATCAGGGTGTTTTCAGATAAGTCAGTTCTTCACATCAGGTGGCCAAAGTATTGGAGTTTCAGCTTCAACATCAATCCTTGCAATGAATATTCAGAACTGATTTCCTAGGATGGACTGGTTGGATCTCCATGCTGTCCAAGGGACTCTCAAGAGTCTTCTCCAACACCACAGTTCAAAAGCATCAATTCTTCGGCTTTATTTATACTCCAACTCTCACATCCATACATGACTACTAGGAAACCATAGCCTTGACTAGATGGACCTTTGTTGGCAAAGTAATGTCTCTGCTTTTTAATATGCTGTCTAGGTTGGCCATAACTTTTCTTTCAAGGAGCAAGTGTCTTTTAATTTCATGGCTGCAGTCACCATCTGCAGTGATTTGGGCGCCCCAAAATAAAGTCTGCCACTGTTTCCACTGTTTCCCCATCTATTTGCCATGAAGTGATGGGACCTGATGCCATGATCTTAGTTTTCTGAATGTTGAACTTTAAGCCAACTTTTTCATTCTCCTCTGTTACTTTCTTTTTTTAAATATAAATTTATTTATTTTCATTGGATGTTAAATACTTTACAATATTGTATTGGTTTTGTCATACATAAACATGAATCCACCACAGGTATACACGTGTTCCCCATCCTGAACCCCCCTCAAAAACTGGAAATAAAACTGCTTTATGACCCAGCAAGTCCACTGCTGGGCATACACACAGAGGAAACTAGAATTGAAAGAGACATGTGTTCCTCAATGTTCTTCTTTCACTTTCATCAAGTGGCTCTTTAGTGCTACTTTGCTTTCTGCCATAAAGGTGGTGTCATCTGCATATCTGAGGTTACTGATATTTCTCCCGGCAATCTTGATTCCAGCTTGTGCTTCATCCAGCCCAGCATTTCTCATGATGTACTCTGCTTATGAGTTAAATAAGCAGGGTGACAATACACAGCCTTCAAGTACTCCTTTTTCTGTTTGGAACCAGTCTGTTGTTCCATGTCCAGTTCTAACTGTTGCTTCCTGACCTGCATACAGATTCCTCAGAGGCAGGTTAGGTGGTCTGGTATTCCCATCTCTTTCAGAATTTTCCACAGTTTGTGGTGATCCACACAGTCAAAGGCTTTGGCATAGTCAATAAAGCAGAAATAGATGTTTTTTCTGCTACTCTCTTGCTTTTTTCGATGATCCAACGAATGTTGGCAATTTGATCTCTGGTTCTTCTGCCTTTTCTAAAACATCTGGAACTTCACAATTCACGTATTGTTGGAACCAGGCTTGGAGAATTTTGAACATTATTTTACTAGTGTGTGAGTGCAATTATGCAGTAGTTTGAGCATTCTTGAACACTAGCTTTCTTTGGGATTGGAATGAAAATTGATCTTTTCCAGTCCTGTGGCCACTGCTGAGTTTTCCAAATTTGCTGGAATATTGAATGCAGCACTTTCACAGCATCATCTTTTAGGATTTGAAATAGCTCAACTGGAATTTTATCATCTCCACTAGCTTTGTTCATAGTGATGCTTCCTAAGGACCACTTAACTTTACATACCAGGATGTCTGGCTCTAGGTGAGTGATCACACCATCATGATTATCTGGGTCATGAAGATCTTTTTTGTACAGTTCTGTGTATTCTTGCCACCTCTTCTTAATATCTTCTGCTTCTGTTAGGTCCATACCATTTCTGTCCTTTATCAAGCCCATCTTTGAATGAAATGCTCCCTTGGTATCTCTAATTTTTTTTTTAAGAGATCTCTAGTCTTTCCCATTTTATTGTTTTCCTCTGTTTCTTTGCATTGATCACTGAGAAAGTCCTTCTTAATTTCTCCTTGCTATTCTTTGGAACTCTGCATTTGAATGGGTATATCTCTCCTTTTCTCCTTTGCTTTTCACTTCTCTTCTTTTCACAGCTGTTTGTAAGGCCTCCTCAAACAGCCATTTTAATTTTTTGCATTTCTTTTTCTTGGGGATGGTCTTGATCCCTGTCTTGTGTACAATGTCAGGAACCTCCATCCATAGTTCATCAGGCACTCTGTCTATCAGATCTAGTCCCTTAAATCTGTTTCTCACTTCCACTGTATAATCATAAGGGATTTGATCTGGGTTATACCTGAATTGTCTAGAGGTTTTCCCCACTTTCTTCACTTTAAGTCTGAATCTGGAAATAAGGAGTTCATGATCTGAGCCACAATCAGCTCCCAGTCTTGTTTTCGCTGACTGTATAGAGCTTCTCCACCTTTGGCTGCAAAGAATATAATCTGATTTTTGTATTGACCATCTGGTGATGTCCATGTGTAGAGTCTTCTCTTGTGTTGTTGGAAGAGGGTGTTTGCTATGACCAGTGCATTTTCTTGGCAAAACTCTATTAGTCTTTGCCCTGCTTCATTCCGCATTCCAACGTCAAATTTGCCTATTACTCCAGGTGTTTCTTGACTTCCTACTTTTGCATTCCAGTCCCCTATAATGAAAAGCTTGTATAGGTATATTCTAAGTGTTCTGGTATATTCCTTTTATACTCAATAATCACAAAGCAGATCCACCATCCAGAACAAAATGCAAACCAGTACACAATAAATCAACATAAAATAGTACTTATAAAAGTCTACCCCACAAATGAGCAAATGATAATGGACTGTTCCAAATGTTAGCAGAAAACTTGATATATTCATGAAAAGCAACACATTTGCTAAACTCATAAAAACATTTTTTTTTTTTGCCATACCATGCAGGCAAGCAGGATCTTAGTTGTCCAACCAGGTATTGAACCAGTGCCACTTACAGTGAAAGTGTGGACTCTTAACCACTGGACAGCCAGGTAAGTCTTCTGATAGCTCATTTCTTTATAATTCTGAAAAATATCCCAATATCTGAGGTACCACAGTTTGTTTATCCTTTTACCTATTGAAGGATATGATCTAGTTGTGTTTTTTTTTTAACCAACAATGAAAAAATAAAAAAATCTTAAAGAATGTTTTTATGCAAGTTCCCTGCCTGTGCAGGGCTTAAGGTTCTGTGCTTCCCCTGCAGGAGGCATGGGTTCAGTACCTGGTAGGGAACTAAGATCTTCCATGCTGCAAGGCATGGCCAAAAAGAAAAGAAAAAAGGAGATATAAAATCACGAAAAGACAAGGAAGAAACTAATGTATATTGCTAAGCAAAAGAAGTCAGTCTGAAAAGGCTACACTCATATGACTGTAACTCTATGACATTCTGGAAAAGACAAAACTACGGAGACAGTACAAAGACCAGTGGTTTCCAGGGATTAAGGGAAAGTGATGAATAGAAGGAGCACCCAGGATTTTTAGGGAGCTGAAAGCACTCCTTGTGTACAACAACAGTGCATACATATCATTGTACATTTGTCCAAACCCATAGAATGTATGACACCAAGAGTGAACCCTAAAGTAAACTTTGGACTTTGCGTGATAATGACATGTCAATGTAGGTTCATCAATTACAGCAAATGTGGGGGATGTTGATAACAGGGCAAGTTGTGCATGTGTAGGGGCTGGAAGTATACGGGAAATATCTGTACTTTCCCTCAATTTTGCTATGAACCTAAAACTGCACTAAAAAAATTAAAGTCTGATTTTTTTAATAAAAAAGGACAGCTAAGAGGAATAACATGTGGCAAACATTTCCATTTGCAATCAGTTAAAGAATACCATTATTACAGGAGTAGTATATATGCATTGTAGAAAATTAGAAAATGCAAGTTAGCAAAACTTCAAAACTAAGTCTTCACATTGCCCCCTCCAGACACCCTGACCTGTGTTAGTTCTAGTGCGTATGCATCTTCACTTCCTTTAAGCATGCATACAGACAATATACGAGATTATATATTTTTGACCAAACAACATCACACTTGCTTTTCATGTCAGTGATCTTCATNCGAGATGTGTATAAGAGACAGCCTGTGTTAGTTCTAGTGCGTATGCATCTTCACTTCCTTTAAGCATGCATACAGACAATATACGAGATTATATATTTTTGACCAAACAACATCACACTTGCTTTTCATGTCAGTGATCTTCATCCATTTCAGTAAGTTTTCATCTGATCTAATATCCAAACTACACTGAAATCTCCCTCAAAGACGAGAAAAATGACATTTCTTGTTAGTTTGTCAAGAACAGTATCCAATTCAGGAGAATATATTGAAAAATCACTTTTAAATAATATAACTCAAACCTCTTTAATCATATTATTTTATGAGAGAAATGCAAATCAAACCTTCAATCAGATATCACCTCATACCAGTCAGAATGGCCATCATTGAAAAGTCTACAAATAAATGTTGGAGACAGTGTGGAGAAAAGGATATCCTACACTGTCAGTGGGAATGTATGGAGAACAGTATAAAAATTCCTTTAAAAATTCAAAATAGAGCTACCATATGACCTAGCAATCCCATTCCTGGGCATGTTTTTAGAGGAAACTCAAATTCAAAAAGACATAAGCTCCCCAAGGCTCATTGCAGCACTATTTACAATGGATAAGCAAGATGTGGCAGCTATAGATGTAGATACAGATAGTGGAATACTACTCAGTCATTAAAAAGAATGAAATAATGTCATTTGCAGCCACATGAATAGACTTAGAAATTATGATGCTAAATGAAGTAAGTCAGACAAAGACAAACACATGACATCACTTCTATGTGGAATCTAAAATACAACACGAATGAACTTATGTATAAAACAAATAGACTCACAGACATAGAAAGTAAACTTATGGTTACCAAATGGGAAAGACAGGGTAGGGTGATAAGTTAGGACTTTGGAATTAACATACACACACTATAATATATATAATAGATACATAGCAAAGTCCTACTGTATATTCAATATCTTGCAAAAACGTATAACAGAAAAGAATCTGGAAAAGAAATCTCTTAGTAGTTTTAATTGTTTTCAGATAACTTTCTTGGACTGTCCAGAAAGATAATCATATCACTTGTAACTAATTAATACTTTGTCTTTGCAATATTTAAATCTCTTAGTGTTTCTATTTATCATATGACATCTTTCTAGAACTTCTGAAACAGTATTGAATAAAAATGATAATTCTCAAAAAAGGAATAGATAGCGTTTTCTGTACACTTGAAACTAACACAACATTGTAAATCAACTATATTTCAATTGTTTAAAAAAGGAAAAAAAATCCAAATGTGGAAACACTCTCTTATTTGAAAATATTTATTTTTACAGCATTTTTTGAATGTGATTTAAACTTTGTTCAGTATAAATTCATCAATGATTTGTTTAACAAAATTATAAAATATGTACTAAAATGCATAAAATATCCAAATTTTAAAATGAAAGAAAACATTTAAATATAAGGAAAGCTTTTAGATCATTGGAAGTGGTCAAAATATACACAGTAACTTTGGACAACTCATTTTGGTTGAATTTTCATTAATGCGGTAATTATCTGAATCTGATTTTTTTTAATTGCCTTTTCTCTTTCTACTACATAATGAACTACTCATGGGGCATCCCTGGTGGCTCAGGGATAAAGAATCCACCTTCCAGTGTAGGAGACACAAGATATGTGGGTTTGATCCCTGAGTCGGGACTATCCCCTGGAGGAGGGCATAGCAATCCACTCCAGTATTCTTGCCTGGACAATCCCATGGACAGAGAAGCCTGGTGGGCTATAGTCCATAGAGTTTTGCAAAGACTTGAAGTGACTGAGCATGCATGCATACTCAAACTGCTCATATTCTGTGGCATTTTATTAAGTTTTTTCAGTCAACAAAATGAATCAATTCTGTTACTGTTAGTGATAGCAAAGGGTTATGTGATAAAATGACAAATCCTAGAACTGATGAAAAATTTGATGGAAAATATAAATCATTTTTATTCAACAACTCTTTCTCATCAGTATCCTTTAAATTTCAACATATATTTTCCTTAAAATAATTAATGGTAGACTTACCATGGTGATTTTCTGAATGAATCCTTTTCTGAATATAAAATACAAGTACAAATCATTTATAAAATTAAAAAATCCATCCATCTGTACAGGCTCTAATGTGTCCTGTATATTTGAGATTTGAGCATATGTGAATAAAACTGAAAGCTCTTATTTGCTATGCTGCTTTTAAAAATTCTGCAAGTATGGTTCTGACATCATTGTCAAATTCAAAACTTACTCCCAAAGATAAAACTAATATGTGGTTAAAAAAGCAAACAGCTATTATGTGGTAAGATTTTAAAGTGTTATTTACTGAGAAAAAGTCTGGCAATTTCTTAGAAAACTAAACATATAACTATCATACAATCCAGCAATCACACCCCTTGGCATTTTTCCCACAACAAGTTTGTAAAAACTTATTTTTACACAATAAAACTATACACAAATGTTCATAGCCTAATTCATAATCGTCAAATGTGGAAACCACCCAAATGTTTCCACTTGGTGATTGTATAAACAAACTTTGGTTCCTCCATGCAATACTATCAGCAATAAAAAGGAACAAACTATTGTTACGCAAAACAACCTGAATGAGGGACTTCCCTGTTGGTCCAGTAATTAAAATTTCATGCTTCCACTGCAGGGGGCACAGGTTTGATCCCTGATCAGGGAGCTAAGGGGCTCCCCACTTGGTGCAAGTGGTAAAGAACATGCCTGTCAATGCAGGAGACAGAAGAGAAGCGGGTTTGATTCCTGGGTTGGGAAGATCCCCTGGAGAAGGGCATGGCAACCCACTCCACTGTTCTTAGCAAGAGAATCCCATGGACAGAACAGCCTGGCAGGTTATGATCCATAGTGTTGCAAAGAGTCAGACATGACTGAAGTGACTTAGCATGCATGCACACACAGGGAACCAAGATCTCACATGCCTTGTGGTATGGCTGGAAAAAAAAAAAACACCAACCTGAATGAATCTCCAAAAATCATATTGAGTGAAAGTTGTTGATCCAAAAATGCCATGTGTTATAGGATTTCTTTTATATAATATTCTTCAAAAAACAAAATTATAGAGATGATCTAAAGTAGATTACTCATTGACAGGATTTAGGGACAAGGCACAGTATGGGGAAAGTAAGAATTGTTACAAAAAAGAGTTCCATGTGACATTGAAACTGTTTGTATCTTGTCTGTGATAGTGGATACAGGAACGTATCCATGGATATAACTGTGAGGATATAAATATAACTAATACAAATAAGTTAAAGTGAAACTGGGGAAATTTGAATAATATCAGTGGATGTTATCATGCCAAAATCCTGACTGTGATATTTTACTATAATTTTACAAGATGTTACTATTTGGGGAAACTGAGTAAAGTATACATGAGCTCTCTCTGTATTACTTCTTAAAACCCCATGTGAATTTACAATTATCTCAAAATATTCACAACTGGATATTTACAACAAATTTTTGCCCCAAAACTAAAAAAAATTTCATTTATTGTCTCATGTTGTTTTTGATCAGTTGCCCAGTTGTGTCTGACTCTTTGTGACCCCCATGGACTACAGCACACCAGGCCTCTCTGTCTCTCACCATCTCCTGAAGTTTGCCCAAGTTCATTTCCACTGCATTGGTGATACCATCCAAGCATCTCATCCTCTGATGCCCTCTTCTCCTTCTGCCCTCAATCTTTCCGAGCATCAGGGACTTTTCCAGTGAGTCAACTTTTCACATCAGATGACCAAAATACTGGAGTTTCAGCTTCAGCATCAGTCCTTCCATTGAGTATTCAAGGTTGACTTCCCTTAAGATTGAATGGTTTGATCTCCTTGCTGTCCAAGGAATTCTCAGGAGTCTTCTCTAGCACCAGAGTTCGAAGGCATCAACTCTGGCACTCTGCCTTCTTTACGATCCAGCTCTCACAACTGTACATAACCACTGGGAAGACCATAGCCATGACTATACAGACCTTCATCAGCAGAGTGATGTCTCTGCTTTTCGACCTACTATCTAACTTGTCATAGCATTCCTGCCAAGAAGCAAACGTCTTCTGATTTCACGGCAGCAGTCACCATCTGCAGTGACTTCAGAGCTCAAGAAGAGGAAATCTGTCTCTACTTCCACCTTTTCCCTTTCTATTTGCCATGAAGTCAGGGGCTGGATACCATGATCTTTGGGTTTTTTTTTACTTTTTAGTTTTGAGCTGGCTCTTTCACTCTCCTTCACCCTCATCAAGAGGCTCTTTAGTTCCCCTTCACTTTCTGCCATTAGAAGGGTATCATCCACATATCTGAGGCTGTTGATGTTTCTCCCACCTATCTTGATTCCAGCCTGGCATGTCTCATGAAGTCTTCAGCATATAGACTGAATAAACAGGGTGACAGCAGACAGCACTGTCATACATATTTCTCAATCTTGAACCAGTAAGTTGTTCCATACAAGGTTCTAACATGTTCTAACTCATGAGTTTGCTTTAAACAAGCTTTCTGGGGAGAGTCTAGAGGCTCTGTTACATTCTGTATGAATAACTATATTCATTCCCTGACTCCCAAAGTATATCAGTTCAGTTCAGTGGCTCAGTCATGTCCGACTCTTTGTGATCCCATGAACTGCAGCATGCTAGGCTTCCCCGTCCATCACCAACTCCCAGAGCTTGTTCAGACTCATGTCCATTGAGTCAGTGATGCCATCCAACTATCTCATCCTCTGTCATCCCCTTCTCGTCCTGCCTTCAATCTTTCCCAGCATCAGGGTCTTTTCCAGAGAGTCAGTTCTTCTCATCAGGTGGCCAAAGTGTTGGAGCTTCAGCATCAGTCCTTCCAATGAATATTCAGGATTGAGTTCCTTTAGGATTGACTCATTTGATCTCCTTGCAGTCCAAGGGACTCTCAAGAGTCTTCTCCAACACCACAGTTCAAAAGCATCAATTCTTTGGTGCTCAGCTTTATTTATAGTCCAACTCTCACATCCATTCATGACCACTGGGAAACCATAGTGTTGACTAGACGGACCTTTGTCAGTAAAGCCATGTCTCTGCTTTGTATATGCCGTCTAGGTTGGTCATAGCTTTCCTTCCAAGGAGCAAATGTCTTTTAATTTCATGGCTGCAGTTACCATCTGCAGTGATTTTGGAGCCCCCCAAAATAAAGTATGCCATTTTCCATTCTTTTCCCAACTATTTGCCATGAAGTGATGGGACCGGATGCCATGATCTTAGTTTTCTGAATGCTGAGTTTTAAGCCAACTTTTCCACTCTCTTTCATTTTCATCAAGAGGCTCTTTAGTTCTTCAATTTCTGTCATAAGGGTGGTGTCATCTGCATATCTGAGGTTATTGATATTTCTCCCGGCAATCTTGTTTCCTGCTTGTGCTTCATCCAGCCCAGAATTTGCATGATGTACTCTGCATATAAGTTAAATAAGCAGGATGACAATATACAGCCTTGTTGTACTCCTTTCCCGATTTGGTAAGAGTCTGTTGTTCCATGTCTACTTTTGACTGTTTCTTCTTGACCTGCATACAGATTTCTCTAGAGGCAGGTCAAGTGGTCTGGTATTCCCATCTCTTTCAGAATTTTCCACAGTTTATTGTGATCCACACAGTCAAAGGATTTGGCATAATCAATAAAGCAGAAATAGATGTTTTTCTGGAACTCTCTCACTTTTTCTATGATCCAACGAATGTTGGCAATTTGATCTCTGGTTCCTCTGCCTCAAAGTATATATAAAACTGGTAATTTTTTTGTTTTACTTTTTTAAAATTTATTTTTAATTGGAAGATAGTTGCTATACAGTATTGTGTTCATTTCTGCCATACATCAATATAAATCAGCCACAAGCATACATTTGTCCCCTCTCTCTTGAACCTCCCTTTCACCTCCCACCCCATCTGACCCCTTTAGATAGTCTCAGAGCACTACATTTGAGCTCCCTGTATCATACAGCAATGGAAATAATTTTTTTAATGACATGAATAAAGCCAGCCTTGACTTTATTTTTTATCTTCTGTTGAGATATTCAGAAAAAGAATGTTACTGAGCTATACATTCTTTGAAATACAATTATTCAGCTTACTCTTTTCATATGAATATCGCTTAAGTAGTCAGAGCTGGATCCACTTGGGGCTTGTGAACCAAGGGGAAACCATAGTAGAGGTAACTGGCCTCAGTTGATGTTGATGGACGGAGAAATAAAATAGCACCCTCCTCTGGACGATCATATAAGGGTGAAGGAATGAGCAAAGAACATTCCAGGAAAAGAAGAGTTCAGGTAGACATGTCAGGAGAATCACTGGGCAGTCCCACTTCCTGACCTTTACTTCTTCTGGAAAGTTGTCTCATAAAACCATTACAGAATATATCCAGCTTAGATTTGTTCTCCTCCAACCAGTCATGTTTAGATCTACTTCCAAATCTTTACTTTGCCTGCTGCTGCCAAGTCACTTCAGTCGTGTCCAACTCTGTGTGACCCCATAGACGGCAGCCCACCAGGCTCCCCGTCCCTGGGATTTTCCATGCAAGAACACTGGAGTGGGTTTCCACTTCCTTCTCCAATGCATGAAAGTGAAAAGTGAAAGTGAAGTTGTTCAGTCGTGTTCGACCCTCAGCGACCTCATGGACTATAGCCTTCCAGGCTCCTCTGTCCACGGAATTTTCCAGGCAAGAGTACTGGAGTGGGGTGCCATTTTGCTTAGAGTTTCTATTCTCTTTCCCATTGCCTCAAGCCTCATAGAAACCTGAAGTGGAGACAGATTATCTCTTCTAGAAAGTTCTATGGTCATACTCTCACTTCATCAGGAATATCCAGGAAAACAAGCTTAGCTCAGATCTCTTTCAACCAACAATACTGCAAACAATTCCCACACATTTACTTTTCTCAGAATATTCTGTCCTCTTCCCAGTTCCAATACAAAAACCTCCTGTGAAGTCAGCTATTTAATTCATCATTATCTAATCACGTTCTGAGCTGACCCAATGACCTTTACTTCTTCCAAATAGCTTTGTCTTTATCCCTTCATCCTCACAGAAATCTCACTGGGTAGAACTTAGTTGATTCAACCAATCACATTCTGTCTCCACTTCATGATCCTTACATTTTCAGGATACATCTGTCCTCATACCCTTACTCTATCAGAAACACCTGGGGTAGCAGCTTTAGTTTAGTTCTTATTCAAATAATCATATTTGGATCTGTTCCCAGGCCTTTACTTCTTCCAAAAAGATCTGTTTTGACCACCCTCTCACAAACTCACCCTTAAAAAAACCCTAGAGGAGGGATTTTAGTTCATTTCTCCTTCAACCTTGACTATGCCTCCTGACCTCATTTGTTCCCAAAAGTTCTGTTATCATGACTTCATGATGTCAGCAACCCCCAGGGGAAGGAGTTTTAATTCAATTCTCCACTAATCATGTTCTGACCCCCTTTTGTACTTTAATTTTCTTTAGGATGTTCCATACTCATTCTCTCCACCCTGGAGAGAATGGCTGAAGATACAACAGTCTAGGAAAATTACTCAAAGTAGAATTGAAATAAGTTTCCACTTCTTGGGATTTCTTTGAATATCTCTGGGGTAGGCAGGGATTGAAATAGAACTTTCTGGAAGGAGTAAGGTCAGGAGAAAGTCTCAGAACATAACTGAATGAGGGAGGACTGAAAAAGTCCCCATTCATGGGGTTTCTCTTAGATGGTTACATGAGGACTGAATATTGTCAGAGAAGTACAGATGAGGGAGCAGAACATGACTGATTGAGGGAGAACTGAACTAAGATTTATTTTAACCAGGGTATTTCTGATATAGTGATGGTATGAGGATGAAACTTCATGATGTCAGAATGTGACTGATGGAAGAAGTACTGAACTATGTTTCCTCCCATGAGATTTCTGAAAGGGACTATATTGGAGTGAAGAGTAAGCAGAGAACTTTCTCGAAGAAAGACTGGTTCAGAATATGACTTGAGAAAAAATTTAAGAAGCCCACATCTCTGAGTATTTTTATGAGTATAGGTTTGAGAACTTGAGAACAAAACATTCTGGGGAAACTGATTGTCTTAGAGCAGATCTGAACATTTTGGGTTGAAGGAAAGTGAAACTAAGCACCTTCCTCTAGATGTTCCTGATATACTGCCATTGTGAGCACAGAACTTCCTGGGGAGTGTTCTATGAGGGTTGGGGAATAAGAACACAACTTTCTTGAAAAGAGTTATTTAATAGAAGATAGAGCCAATCAGAGACTGTCATTACAGGAGGACAAATTTATTATATATGATAAAGTAAAAGTGAAGTCGTGTCCAACTCTTTGCAACCCCGTGGACTATAGCTCACCAGGCTCCTCCGTCCTAGGGATTCTCCAGGCAAGAATACTGGAGTGGGTTGCCATTGATCCTGGAAGAATTAAGCATGATCTGAACCATAAAAGAAAGTCTTACCTGAAAGCAAACAGTGAAAATCAAAATCAGCAAAATTATTCCAGTGTTAGTGGCTTCTGGATGAGTTAATCTTGGAGTTATAAATAAATAAACACCTCTCTGAAGAAGGAGAAGAAAAATAGTCACTTCCAAAATTATTTTTCACAGAACTAGAACAAATAATTTCAAGATCTATATGGAAATACAAAAAACCTTGAATAGCCAAAGCAATCTTGAGAAAGAATGGAACTGGAGGAATCCACCTGCCTGACTTCTGGCTCTACTACAAAGCCACAGTCATTAACACAGTATGGTACTGGCACAAAGACAGAAATATAGATCAATGGAACAAAATAGAAAACCCTGAGATAAATCCACTCACCTATGGATACCTTACCTTCGACAAAGGAGGCAAGAATATACAATGGAGTAAAGACAATCTCTTTAACAAGTGGTGCTGGGAAAACTGGTCAACTGCTTGCAAAATAATGAAACTAGATCACTTCTAACACCACACACAAAAATAAGCTCAAAATGGATTAGAGATCTAAATGTAAGACCAGAAACTATAAAACTCCTAGAGGAGAACATAGACAAAACCCTCTCTGACATAAATCACAGCAGGATCCTCTATGATCCACTTCCCAGAATACTGGAAATAAAAGAAAAAATAAACAAATGAGATCTAATTAAAATTAAAAACTTCTGCACAACAAAGGAAACTATAAGCAAGGTGAAAAGACAGCCTTCTGAATGGGAGAAAATAATAACAAATGAAGCAATGGACAAACAACTAATCTCAAAAATATACAAGCAATTTATGCAGCTCAACTCCAGAAAAATAAATGATCCAATCAAAAAATGGGCCAAAGAACTAAATAGACATTTCTCCAAAGAAGACATACAGATGGCTAACAAACACATGAAAAGATGCTCAACATCACTTATTATCAGAGAAATGCAAATCAAGACCACAATGAGGTACCATTTCACACCAGTCAGAATGGCTGTGATCCAAAAGTCTACAAGCAATAAATGCTGGAGAGGGTGTGCAGAAAAGGGAACCCTCTTACACTGTTGGTGGGAATGCAAACTAGTACAGCCACTATGGAAAACAGTGTGGAGATCCCTTTAAAAATTGTAAATAGAACTGCCTTATGACCCAGCAATCCCACTGCTGGGCATACACACCGAGAAAACCATAATTGAAAGAGACACATGTACCCCAATGTTCACTGCAGCCCTCTTTACAATAGCCAGGACATGGACGCAACCTAGATGTCCACCAGCAGATGAATGGATAAGAAAGCTGTGGTACATATACACAATTGAGTATTAGCCATTAAAAAGAATAAATGTGAATCAGTTCTAATGAGGTGGATGAAACTGGAGCCGATTATACAGAGTGAAGTAAGCCAAAAAGAAAAACACCAATACAGTATACTAACACATATATATATGGAATTTAGAAAGATGGTAATGATAACCCTGTATGCGCGACAGCAAAAGAGACACAGATGTATAGAACGGACTTTTGGACTCTGAGGGAGAGGGAGAGGGTGGGATGATTTGGGAGAATGGCATTGAAACATGTATACTATCATGTAAGAAACGAATTGCCAGTCTATGTTCGATACAGGATGCTTGGGGTTGGTGCATAGGGATGATCCAGAGAGATGATATGAGGAGGGAGTTGGGAGGGGGGTTCAGGATTGGGAACTCATGTATACCCATGGTGGATTCATGTCAATGTATGGCAAAGCCAATACAGTATTGTAAAGTAAAATAAAGTAAAAATAAAAATTAAAAATAAATAAAAATAAAAAAATTATATCCAAACATTTTGGCTTCATGACTAGTTGTTTGTATTGCACAATCTATGTAAGTAAGTTTTCCTGAAACAAGATGGAGGGCACACATATATCACAATTAAGATTAATTTCAGTGGAGTGTGAGAGTCTCCTCACAGAGGAGTACAGATGACAATCCAGAAGTTTATTGAAAAGATGATGTGACCACAACCAATAATGGTTTTTGTCCTAAAGTGCAATTGTGGTGAAGAAAAATGCATAGGAGTGTGAGAATCTTCTACTGTGAAGAAAAGACCAGGGCATGAGAGAAGCAAGTTATAATAGACAGATGTGGTACAAGTATGATCTCAAAGTGGGCAGGAAACTAGAGCATAGTTACCAACAAACCAGTTATTCTGGGTTGTGGTGAAAAACAGAGTGGGCTTTTAAAGTGGATAAGAAATTCCAAACCTAGTTCTGGCAATCAACAAATCTGTCAGGAGACAGGCTACTTGAAGTATAAGGGAAAGCAAATTCACTGTCTTAGTGCAAAGAAAAGTGAACAACTGCATAGCCACGGAATCTATATGACTGGCAAGCAATCAGAAAACTCACAGTGGCAAGGAACTAGGACAGCTAGGAGAGGGAAGGGAATTACAGGTAGTCAGAAATTACTGAAGAAGTTTTGAAGTGAATAGATATGCATGCAGAAAGTGGCTAACTAACCATGATCAGGGTCTGTATATACAGGCAGAGATCTTGAAGACCGGACTACTTACCTTTCCAGAGAAGTTTGTGGAACCCTATCCCTTGCTCCCACTCCCAGATAAAAGCAGCAACAGAAGGATTGGAAATTGAAGACTTTCCACAAATGGACAAGACATCAAAATGTAAGATGAATTTATTATGATTTTAGTGAGCAAATTTGGAGGGAATTCGAAGTTGCATCTCACTGTTCACAGCATCTTGCTCCCATGAGCTGGTTGTTGCAATGCACTAAAGGAAAGAAACCAGAGTATGCTCAGTCTTCCATTCTCTATATTTTCTCAGGGTGGTAGGTGGATGGAGTTTGAATGTTAATAATGCAAACTACTAGGAAGAATTTTGAATCCAGAGAAAATTTTTCCTTCTAGAAGCATTTTTGTATTCAGTAATTTTCTAGAACTGACACTGCTAAGCATATAGAGTGTAAATATTATTTCCTAAGGTGTCTTGTTGCCAACAAAGGTCCATCTAATCAAGGCTCTGGTTTTTCCAGTGGTCATACATGGATGTGAGAGTTGGACTGTGAAGAAGGCTGAGCACCGAAGAATTGATGCTTTTGAACTGTGGTGTTGGACAAGACTCTTGAGAGTCCCTTGGCCTACAAGGAGATCCAACCAGTCCATTCTGAAGGAGATCCAACCAGTCCATTCTGAAGGAGATCAACCCTGGGATGTCATTGGAAGGAATGATGCTCAAGCTGAAAATCCAGTGCTTTGGCCACCTCATGTGAAGAGTTGACTCATTGGAAAAGACTCTGATGCTGGTAGGGATTGGGGGCAGGAAAAGAAGGGAAGGACACAGGATGAGATGGCTGGATGGCATCACGGACTCGATGGACGTGAGTCTCAGTGAACTCTGGGAGTTGGTGATGGACAGGGCGGCCTGGCGTGCTGCGATTCATGGGGTCACAAAGAGTTGGACACGACTGAGCGACTGAACTGAACTTAACTGAAGGTGTCTTGTTAAGACCATGGTAAAATCTGACCCTGAAATTTAACTGAAAGTGAATTCTAGTTTAACACACTCTTAGTTGAGCATTTCATTATATAGCAAGTAAAAGATTTTCCAGCTCTTTAGACAGCAATTTCTGGTTGTGTCTACATACGTGTGCTAGAAGAACATCTCACAAAGGGTAGACTCTTGGAATAGCAGTGATAGTATATATAGTTGAAATTTATATTTTAAAGAATTTCTTAAAGTCCTACTTTATCTTAACCTTAATCTTTAGAACACTTCTAAACTACAGTTAACTCTTTGTGAAGAGCATTTAAGCTTTACCTTCTAACTCCACCAGGAGAGAGTGCTACTCAAAGTCAATTTTTTAAAGGCTTAGAGATATGAAGCTTGAATAATACAGAACTATGGCTCTCATCCTCAGAGGGAACAGGCTCAAAGTTTTAGGTGATGCGCTTAAGGACACACTAAAGAAAATGAGCAAAACTGAGACTAACTCAAATCTCATCTTCAGGTCAATTCTTTTTCTGTTATCCATATGGACTGAACTTTACAGGACAGCTATAAATTTATAAACTTAAACTTTAGAAGATATTAAGAGTTTTCTGGAAAGCACTGTTGCTTTTATTAGCTTTGGTATACCATAGTCATGGATGCTAATTGGTTTAAGGGCAAAATTGGAAACTTAAACTTTAGCAAGATATTAGGCATTTTCTGGATAAAGGTGAAGGATTTTGTTGACTTTGCTCTCCTGTAAGCACTGGGGTACTGGCAGTATTTGGCTGAGTCTTTGTGTTTGCTGTTTTCTTCATGGATACTCTGCTGCTGATGGCTGAAAGCATTTTTGGAATGAAAATAAATGCATAGATTATTCTTCAAAGTGATCTAGTGAGAAGTGGGATGGGATACATGGATAAACAAAACAAGAATGGCCACGTGTTGATAATTGTTGAAGTTGCATGATCAGTACATGGAGTTCATTACATGAATGAATAGTTCATTCATGTACTATTCATAACTATTCATTACATGTAATGAATAGTTCATTACACTATTATATATCCTTCTGTGTATACCAGATATTTTCCATTATAAAATTTTTTTATATTATTATTTATGTTATAAAAGACAAGCATTATGGGTAATAGGAGCAAGCTAGTAATAATGAAGCTAAGGGCAAGTGATAGCTCTGGGAGATTTTAGTTTCTTCTATATCATCTTTCTTCCATTTTAATATGAATATATATGAATATTGAACATTTTAAAAATATTTATTTGCATATAGTTGATTTACAGCATTGTGCAAGTTTCAGGTGCACAGCAAAGTGAATCAGTTATGCATATACATATATCTGCTCTTTTTTAGGTTCTTTCACCAGATAGGTCTTCACAGAGTATTGAGTAGGGTTTCCTGTGCTATATAGTAGATCTTTATTAGTTATCTATTTTGTACATAACAGTGTATATATGTCAATCTCAATCTCCCAATTTATCCCCCCCACTCTTACCCCCCTGGTAATCATGTTTCTTTTCTATATCTGTGACTCCATTTCTGCTTTGTAAATAAGTAAATTTGTACCCCCCTTTTTTTAGATTCCATATAGAAGTGATAGCATATCATATTTGTCTTTCTCTCTGTCTGACTTACTTCACTCAGTATGACAATCTCTAGGTCTGTCTATGCTGCTGCACATGGCATTATTTCATAATTGAATTTATTTTTGGTGACCTAATCCATGCCAAAGAATGCTCAAATACTGCACAACTGCACTCATCTCACACGCTAGGCTTCAGCAATACATGCACCGTGAACTCCCTGATGTTCAAGCTGGATTTAGAAAAGGCAGAGGAAC
This sequence comes from Raphicerus campestris, assembly GCA_006410735.1. NCBI lineage: Eukaryota > Metazoa > Chordata > Mammalia > Artiodactyla > Bovidae > Raphicerus > Raphicerus campestris. Next base: position 172,891 of record SJYW01043292.1, on the reverse strand, counting down.
CAGGGATTAAATTGCCAACATCGGCTGGATCATGGAAAAAGCAAGAGAGTTCCAGAAAAACATCTATTTCTGCTTTATTGACTATGCCAAAGCCTTTGACTGTGTGGATCACAAAAAACTGTGGAAAATTCTGAAAGAGATGGGAATACCAGACCACCTGACCTGCCTCTTGAGAAAGCTGTATGCAGGTCAGGAAGCAACAGTTAGAACTGGACATGGAACAGCAGACTGGTTCCAAATAGGAAAAGGAGTACATCAAGGCTGTATATTGTCACCCTGCTTATTTAACTTATATGCAGAGTACATCATGAGAAACACTGAGCTGGAAGAAACACAAGCTGGAATCAAGATTGCNTATGCAGCTCAACTCCAGAAAAATAAATGATCCAATCAAAAAATGGGCCAAAGAACTAAATAGACATTTCTCCAAAGAAGACATACAGATGGCTAACAAACACATGAAAAGATGCTCAACATCACTTATTATCAGAGAAATGCAAATCAAGACCACAATGAGGTACCATTTCACACCAGTCAGAATGGCTGTGATCCAAAAGTCTACAAGCAATAAATGCTGGAGAGGGTGTGCAGAAAAGGGAACCCTCTTACACTGTTGGTGGGAATGCAAACTAGTACAGCCACTATGGAAAACAGTGTGGAGATCCCTTTAAAAATTGTAAATAGAACTGCCTTATGACCCAGCAATCCCACTGCTGGGCATACACACCGAGAAAACCCGAATTGAAAGAGACACATGTACCCCAATGTTCACTGCAGCCCTCTTTACAATAGCCAGGACATGGACGCAACCTAGATGTCCACCAGCAGATGAATGGATAAGAAAGCTGTGGTACATATACACAATTGAGTATTAGCCATTAAAAAGAATAAATGTGAATCAGTTCTAATGAGGTGGATGAAACTGGAGCCGATTATACAGAGTGAAGTAAGCCAAAAAGAAAAACACCAATACAGTATACTAACACATATATATATGGAATTTAGAAAGATGGTAATGATAACCCTGTATGCGCGACAGCAAAAGAGACACAGATGTATAGAACGGACTTTTGGACTCTGAGGGAGAGGGAGAGGGTGGGATGATTTGGGAGAATGGCATTGAAACATGTATACTATCATGTAAGAAACGAATTGCCAGTCTATGTTCGATACAGGATGCTTGGGGTTGGTGCATAGGGATGATCCAGAGAGATGATATGAGGAGGGAGTTGGGAGGGGGGTTCAGGATTGGGAACTCATGTATACCCATGGTGGATTCATGTCAATGTATGGCAAAGCCAATACAGTATTGTAAAGTAAAATAAAGTAAAAATAAAAATTAAAAATAAATAAAAATAAAAAAATTATATCCAAACATTTTGGCTTCATGACTAGTTGTTTGTATTGCACAATCTATGTAAGTAAGTTTTCCTGAAACAAGATGGAGGGCACACATATATCACAATTAAGATTAATTTCAGTGGAGTGTGAGAGTCTCCTCACAGAGGAGTACAGATGACAATCCAGAAGTTTATTGAAAAGATGATGTGACCACAACCAATAATGGTTTTTGTCCTAAAGTGCAATTGTGGTGAAGAAAAATGCATAGGAGTGTGAGAATCTTCTACTGTGAAGAAAAGACCAGGGCATGAGAGAAGCAAGTTATAATAGACAGATGTGGTACAAGTATGATCTCAAAGTGGGCAGGAAACTAGAGCATAGTTACCAACAAACCAGTTATTCTGGGTTGTGGTGAAAAACAGAGTGGGCTTTTAAAGTGGATAAGAAATTCCAAACCTAGTTCTGGCAATCAACAAATCTGTCAGGAGACAGGCTACTTGAAGTATAAGGGAAAGCAAATTCACTGTCTTAGTGCAAAGAAAAGTGAACAACTGCATAGCCACGGAATCTATATGACTGGCAAGCAATCAGAAAACTCACAGTGGCAAGGAACTAGGACAGCTAGGAGAGGGAAGGGAATTACAGGTAGTCAGAAATTACTGAAGAAGTTTTGAAGTGAATAGATATGCATGCAGAAAGTGGCTAACTAACCATGATCAGGGTCTGTATATACAGGCAGAGATCTTGAAGACCGGACTACTTACCTTTCCAGAGAAGTTTGTGGAACCCTATCCCTTGCTCCCACTCCCAGATAAAAGCAGCAACAGAAGGATTGGAAATTGAAGACTTTCCACAAATGGACAAGACATCAAAATGTAAGATGAATTTATTATGATTTTAGTGAGCAAATTTGGAGGGAATTCGAAGTTGCATCTCACTGTTCACAGCATCTTGCTCCCATGAGCTGGTTGTTGCAATGCACTAAAGGAAAGAAACCAGAGTATGCTCAGTCTTCCATTCTCTATATTTTCTCAGGGTGGTAGGTGGATGGAGTTTGAATGTTAATAATGCAAACTACTAGGAAGAATTTTGAATCCAGAGAAAATTTTTCCTTCTAGAAGCATTTTTGTATTCAGTAATTTTCTAGAACTGACACTGCTAAGCATATAGAGTGTAAATATTATTTCCTAAGGTGTCTTGTTGCCAACAAAGGTCCATCTAATCAAGGCTCTGGTTTTTCCAGTGGTCATACATGGATGTGAGAGTTGGACTGTGAAGAAGGCTGAGCACCGAAGAATTGATGCTTTTGAACTGTGGTGTTGGACAAGACTCTTGAGAGTCCCTTGGCCTACAAGGAGATCCAACCAGTCCATTCTGAAGGAGATCCAACCAGTCCATTCTGAAGGAGATCAACCCTGGGATGTCATTGGAAGGAATGATGCTCAAGCTGAAAATCCAGTGCTTTGGCCACCTCATGTGAAGAGTTGACTCATTGGAAAAGACTCTGATGCTGGTAGGGATTGGGGGCAGGAAAAGAAGGGAAGGACACAGGATGAGATGGCTGGATGGCATCACGGACTCGATGGACGTGAGTCTCAGTGAACTCTGGGAGTTGGTGATGGACAGGGCGGCCTGGCGTGCTGCGATTCATGGGGTCACAAAGAGTTGGACACGACTGAGCGACTGAACTGAACTTAACTGAAGGTGTCTTGTTAAGACCATGGTAAAATCTGACCCTGAAATTTAACTGAAAGTGAATTCTAGTTTAACACACTCTTAGTTGAGCATTTCATTATATAGCAAGTAAAAGATTTTCCAGCTCTTTAGACAGCAATTTCTGGTTGTGTCTACATACGTGTGCTAGAAGAACATCTCACAAAGGGTAGACTCTTGGAATAGCAGTGATAGTATATATAGTTGAAATTTATATTTTAAAGAATTTCTTAAAGTCCTACTTTATCTTAACCTTAATCTTTAGAACACTTCTAAACTACAGTTAACTCTTTGTGAAGAGCATTTAAGCTTTACCTTCTAACTCCACCAGGAGAGAGTGCTACTCAAAGTCAATTTTTTAAAGGCTTAGAGATATGAAGCTTGAATAATACAGAACTATGGCTCTCATCCTCAGAGGGAACAGGCTCAAAGTTTTAGGTGATGCGCTTAAGGACACACTAAAGAAAATGAGCAAAACTGAGACTAACTCAAATCTCATCTTCAGGTCAATTCTTTTTCTGTTATCCATATGGACTGAACTTTACAGGACAGCTATAAATTTATAAACTTAAACTTTAGAAGATATTAAGAGTTTTCTGGAAAGCACTGTTGCTTTTATTAGCTTTGGTATACCATAGTCATGGATGCTAATTGGTTTAAGGGCAAAATTGGAAACTTAAACTTTAGCAAGATATTAGGCATTTTCTGGATAAAGGTGAAGGATTTTGTTGACTTTGCTCTCCTGTAAGCACTGGGGTACTGGCAGTATTTGGCTGAGTCTTTGTGTTTGCTGTTTTCTTCATGGATACTCTGCTGCTGATGGCTGAAAGCATTTTTGGAATGAAAATAAATGCATAGATTATTCTTCAAAGTGATCTAGTGAGAAGTGGGATGGGATACATGGATAAACAAAACAAGAATGGCCACGTGTTGATAATTGTTGAAGTTGCATGATCAGTACATGGAGTTCATTACATGAATGAATAGTTCATTCATGTACTATTCATAACTATTCATTACATGTAATGAATAGTTCATTACACTATTATATATCCTTCTGTGTATACCAGATATTTTCCATTATAAAATTTTTTTATATTATTATTTATGTTATAAAAGACAAGCATTATGGGTAATAGGAGCAAGCTAGTAATAATGAAGCTAAGGGCAAGTGATAGCTCTGGGAGATTTTAGTTTCTTCTATATCATCTTTCTTCCATTTTAATATGAATATATATGAATATTGAACATTTTAAAAATATTTATTTGCATATAGTTGATTTACAGCATTGTGCAAGTTTCAGGTGCACAGCAAAGTGAATCAGTTATGCATATACATATATCTGCTCTTTTTTAGGTTCTTTCACCAGATAGGTCTTCACAGAGTATNTATGAATATTGAACATTTTAAAAATATTTATTTGCATATAGTTGATTTACAGCATTGTGCAAGTTTCAGGTGCACAGCAAAGTGAATCAGTTATGCATATACATATATCTGCTCTTTTTTAGGTTCTTTCACCAGATAGGTCTTCACAGAGTATTGAGTAGGGTTTCCTGTGCTATATAGTAGATCTTTATTAGTTATCTATTTTGTACATAACAGTGTATATATGTC
>SJYW01043292.1:144559-168123 GCA_006410735.1 Raphicerus campestris | reverse complement strand
CTCTTATACACATCTGCAAAATTCAGACTTAAATTGAATAAATAAGGGTAAACCACTAGGTCACTGAGGTATGACCTATCAAATCCCTTACAATTATACAGTGGAAATGACAAATAGATGCAAAGGATTCGATATGACAGACAGAATGCCTGAAGAGCTGTGGACAGATGCTTGTAACAGGAGGCAGTGATCAGAATCACCCCCGAGAAACAGACAGGCAAAATGGCTGTCTGAGGAGGCCTTACAAATAGCTGAGAAAAGAAGAGAAGCAAAAGGCAAAGGAGAAAAGGAAAGATACACCATCTGAACGCAGAGTTCTAAAGAACAGCAGGGAGAGATAAGAAAACCTTCCTAAGTGATCAGTGCAAAGAAATAGAGGAAAACAATAGACTGGGAAGGACTAGAGATCTCTTCAAGAAAATTAAAGATACCAAGGGAACATTTCATGCAAAGATGGGCACAATAAAGGATAGAAATGGTATGGACCTAACAGAAGCAGAAGATTTTAAGAAGAGGTGGCAAGAATACACAGAAGAATTATACAAAAGTGATCCTAATTACCCACAAAACCACGATGGGTGTGATTGCTCACTTAGAGCCAGACAGCCTGGAGTACGAAGTCAAGAAGTCAAGTGGGCCTTAGGAAGCATTACTATGAACGAAGCTAGTGGAAGTGATGGAATTCCAGCTAAGCTATTTCAAATCCTAAAATATGATGCTGTTAAAGTGCCGCATTCAATATTCCAGCAAATTTGGAAAACTCAGCAGTGGCCACAGGACTGGAAAAGGTCAGTTTTCATTTCAATCCCAACGAAAAGCAATGCCAAAGAATGTTCAAACTACCACACAACTGGACTCATCTCACAAGCTAGCAAAGTAATGCTCAAAATTCTCCAAGCTAAGCTTCAACAGTACAGGAACCAAGAACTTTCAGATGTACAAGCTGGATTTAGAAAAGGCAGAAGAACCAGAGATCAAATTGCCAACATCTGTTGGATCATAGAAAAAAGCAAGAGAGTTCCAGAAAAACATCTATTTCTGCTTCATTGACGATACTAAAGCCTTTGACTGTGTGGATCACAACAAAGTGTAGGAAATGCTTCAAGAGATGGGAATACCAAAAAATGGGAATACCAGACAATCTTACCTGCCTCCTGCAAAACCTGTATGCAGGTCAAGAAGTAACAGTTAGAACCAGACATGGAACAAGGGACTGGTTCAAAACTGAGAAAGGAATATGAAAAGGCTATATATTGTCACCCTGCTTATTTAATATCTATGCAGAGTACATGATGCAAAATGCTGGGCTGGATGAAGCACAATCTGGAATCAAGATTGGCAGGAGAAATATCAATAACTTCAGATATGCAGATGACAACACCCTTATGGCAGAAAGCAAAGAAGACCTAAACAGCCTCTTGATGAAAGTGAAAAAAGAGAGTGAAAAAGTTGACTTAGAACTCAACATTCAGAAATCTAAGATCATGGCATCTGGTCTCATCACCCATGGCAATAGATGGGGAAACAGTGGAAACCGTGACAAACTTTATCTACGTGGGCTCCAAAATCACTGAAGATGGTGACTGCAGCCATGAAATTAAAAGACATTTGCACCTTGGAAGAAAAGCTATGACCAACCTAGACAACAAATTACAAAGCAGAGACATTACTTTGTCAACAAAGGTTCATATAGTCAAAGCTATGGTTTTTCCAGTAGTCAGGTATGGATATGAGAGTTGGACCATAAAGAAAGCTGAGCACCGAAGAATTGACGATTTTGAATTGTGATGTTGGAGGAAATTTTTGAGAGTCCCTTGGATAGCAAGGAGACCAAACCAGTTTATCCTAGAGGAACTCAATACTGAATATTCATTGAAAGGCCTAATGCTGAAGCTCCAGTACTTTGTCCAATACTTTGGCCACCTGATGGGAAGAGCCAACTCATTAGAAAAGGCCCTGTTGCTGGGAAAGATTGAAGGAAGGAGGAAAAGGGATGACAGAGGATGAGATGATTGGATGGCATCACCAAATTAGTGCACATGAATTTGAGCATGCTCCAGGAGATGGTGAAAGACAGGGAAGCCTGGTGTGCTGCAGTCCATGGGATCACAAGGAATGGACATGACTGCACGACTGAACAACAGCCAGATACCCCTCCTAATCACAACTGTCTCCATTGTCCTCAAAAGTTTAACCTCTATTCTGACTTTTTCAGAAATCAATTCTTTCTCTTTTAGTTTACCACCAAAATGTTCATCCATAAACACTAGTTTAGTTATGCTTCCACTTGATAATTTCTACATCTGTTTTAATGTAGAGTTTCTACTTCATCCTCTTTTTTCCTCATAGTTTATTTGTTGAAGAAACTTTTGTCGTCTAGGGTTTTCTCTAGTCTTTATTTTGCATTTCCTGTAAATTGGGGTTGGTTCTATAGGCTTGCACCAGGCTTCCCTGGTGGCTCAGAGGTTAAAGCGTCTGCCTCCAATGTGGGAGACCCTGGTTCGATCCCTGGGTTGGGAAGATCCCCTGGAGAAGGAAATGGCAATCCACTCCAGTATTCTTGCCTGGAGAATCCCATGGACGGAGGAGCCTAGTAGGTCCACGTGGTTGCAAAGAGTCGGACACGACTGAGCAACTTCACCTCACCTCTATAGGCTTGATCAGATTTCACTTGGTTGTTTTTTCTTTTGGCTTCCTAGGTGGTGGTGTCTCTATCTGGAGATAAAAAAAACATTTGGTTGCCTCTTTTGTCTATGGTGTTGACTGCTTTCAGTGATCAGTAATATCAAGTTTTATGTTGAAGGTGCCTCTCCAGACACTTTACTTGTCAGAAGTTGATTATCTAAAATGTTAAAAGTCTCATAGGAACAGTAGTCCTTGCATACTGATAACTTTGTCTGTGTGGTTTTGGTTTTTTATTTGCAAATCAGGCCGAATATAAAATCTTTAGCCTACATATCTTTCTTTGTTATATTGAGTATGCTACTGCTTTTTTCTGCTGGCATAAATTTTCTTTCAAAGTCTGACTATAATCTTATTTCTTTTCCTTTATGAATGATTTTGATTCTTTTAGCTGAAAAGGTTTTGTTTTTCCCCTTAAGTCCAGAAAGTTTACTAGAATATATCTCTTCTGGTTGATCTGGGTCAATTTCCTCAAGTACATGGTTGTGCTCTTTTAATATGCACTTTTATATGTTATTTTGGGGAAGTTTTCTTTCATTATACTCTTGAGAAATTGTTTTGCTTTGTTACCACAATTTTCTTCTTTGGGAATTGAGAACCCATGGAGAGTAAAAAAGATTTTGAATAGCTGCTGAGAGCATCATCACAGGGATGAATGAAGAATTACTAAGTAGTATTGAAGGCCCAATTGAGATTAAATGGCATAAATTTGTAGTGGAGCCAATTGGCACTATTCTCCAGCTTTCTGTGGCAGAACTTAAAACATGCAAACAAAACAGATGTTGGGTTTTCTACTGGCATGGCTGATAGAGTGCAAGGTCAAGGGGATGAAGTATGAGTTGAAATGTACTTGAAATAATTATCAAAATGACGATTGTACAAATAAGAGAGAAATACATCCTAGAATTTCTAGGATAGCTCCAATTATAGAATACTCCTTTTCAATAAAGAAAATTTAAATGTATAACTAAAAACAATTTAATTCTTACTCTTTTGTAAAAATGTTTACAACATATTAACAAATCAGGAAAAAAAGTAATGCTGATAAATCATTTGTCCTCAATTTTCATTTGGATAGAAATATTCCATATCTATTTGTCTTTGGCCGTAAAAAATACACACGCATGGCACTGTGCAACAATAATGTTGATTAAAATTGTGTTTGAGGAAAAAAGAACATTTAATTTGAAATCTTATTTTATCAGGCTTGCAAAGCAGTGTCAATAAGTTTGACACTCTTTCTAATATCATTTCTACTAAATTCTAGGTTTGTGGAGCTGAAGGTATCACCAATGTAGAAAATAAGCAAAGCTGATATTTGTCTGTAGATTCCCTTTCTGGGATGGAACTCCATCAACGTTTGTGAGTATTTTCTGCTCACATTCGACTTAAGGTATTTCTAGACAATTCCCTGGTGGCTCAATTGTAAGAAATCTGCCTATCAGAGACTGAGGCTCAATCCTTGGGTTGGAAAGATTCCCTGAAAAAGGAAATGGCAACCCACTCCAGTATTCTTGCCTGGGAAATCCCACGGACAGAGGAGTGTAGTGGGCTAGAGTCCATGGGGTGGCAATAAAATCAGACACGACTTAGCAGCTAAACAACAGCAATACAACACTGTAACGATGCAAAAGATATCTTTTTTTTTGGGGGGGGGTGTCTCCTTGTAGGAGTGGTAGAAATACCCATTGATCAAACCCCTTCCTGTCCCCCTTTATTTTGTAAATTTATTTGCAACTTTCTGCATTTCTTTCTTGGCCATGTTGGGGCCTTCATCGCTGCATAGACTTTTCTCTAGTTGCAGCGCGAGCCTTTGTTGCAGTGGGTTCCCTTGCTGCTGAGCAGGTCCGCTAGGGCGGGTGGGCTTCAGTAGTTGCAGTGTGAGCGCTTCATTAGCTGTGCTTCCTGGGCTGAAGAGCACAGGCTCAATAGCCGTGTCGCTTGGACTTGCTTGCTCCCTGGGTGTGGGATCTTCCTGACCCAGGAATCTAACCCAAGTCTCCTGCACCGGCAGGCAGATTCTTTACCAGAGTCACCAGGGAAGCCCTCTTACTTCTCCTTTAAGTTTCTTGATGTTTCCTGCTCTTTACCTTTGACCCTGTCATATTTGACCTATTTATGCTTTCTTGATCACTTTCCTCTGCTAATTGTTAAGGGGCAATGAATGGAGCTGATGTTTCTCTCCACATGGTGGTGGCCTAAATTCCTTTAAAGCTAGATACACAAATGCCATCCATAAATCTCAGGAAATTGTGTGGTCAACTTTAGAATCCCATATGAGTTTTTGTTACCTCTAAATAACCTCTCTTTGCTCTTTTTGTCTCTAAAAGCTCATCCTTCTTTCTTGGTGCCCTTCCTTGAAACTGTCCAGTCAAGACCCATTTTATCATCTTTGTCCCATTTTTGTCTGCCTAACTGATATGATGAAATGGAGTTGGGGTGTGCTGGGATCAGCTAAAAAAAAAAGCTGAAAAGTGAAAGAGAAAGAGAGTGAAAAGTGAAAGGAAAATTGCTCAGTCGTGTCCAACTATTTGTGATCCCCTGGACTGTACAGATCATGGAATTCTCCAGGTCAGAATACTGGAGTGGGTAGCTGTTACCTTCTCCAGAGGATCTTCCCAATCCAAGGATCGAACCCAGATCTCCCACATTGCAGGCAGATTCTTTACCAGCTGAACCACAAGGGAAGCCTATGGGATCAGCTAGTCAGGATCTTAATATGAGCTTCTTGACCATTTACCCAGCTTGTAGCCCTTATAACAATCTCCTTCTGTAAGATCTCACCCATTTCTTGTCCCCAACTACTGTTAACACGTCTACTGCTGCTCTCCGCAGATGGCTTCAGGCTGCTAACACTTTTACCAAGAACACAATGCATAACGTCTTTGCTGTACCAAGGCAATGTAATAGATGCTGGGTCCCTCCTTGTGACAAACAGTGCCACAGATGCCTACACTGAGATTACTGACTGTAATAGGTTGAATAATATTCTTCCCAAGTTTGTATCCACCTGGGACCTCAGAATGTGATCTTATTTTTAAATAAGATGCTTGAGGATGTAATTAAATTATGTATTGAGATGAGATCATAGTGGGACTGAAGTGGGCTCTGAATTCAATGAACTTATCTTTATAAGAGATACAAAAGAAACCACAAAGGAGAAGGCATGTGAAGATGGAAGCAGAGACTGGAGCTGCGCTATCAAAAGTGAGGAAGCATTAGGGGACAGTGGAAGTGGAAAGAGCCACCAGGATTGTGGTAATTCGTTATGGTAACCCTAGAAAGCCACACCAGAGATAAGACATCATATTACTGCCAAAAAACTGTTGGCATCAATACTGTTGATTCTTTGACTTGGAATGTCTCAAGAAAATTATTTTTTAACTGTAGCTTCCTTTCTAAAGGATTCAGACTTAAGACTTCTGGGCCTGGCCTCAAATACTATCTGATACCCACCATGCTATACTTCGAATCTATTTCCACTCTGTCTTCAAACACTGGTGTATTTCCAGAGTTGAACTCATTCATCTTGATTTTTCCCACCATATAATTATTTCCCTGAAGAATCGTTAGAATTTAGCATGATATAAATGGATCCCTTGCCTCATTGTTGAATCCCAACAACTGAAAATGTTGAAGACATTCTTGTTATATTCTTCCCATCTCTTACTCCTGAATACAACTTGCCTTAACTATTTCAAGAGCCTTAACTTTACCCAATAATGAGCCCTTCTTAGAAAGTTGCAGAAACTGACATTCTTTCAGGTTGTTGTTCAGTCCCTCAATCATGTCCAACTCTTTTCAATTCCATGGACTGTAGCATGCCAGGCTTCCCTGTCCTTTACCATCTCCTGGAGCTTGCTCTAACTCATGTCCATTGAGTTGGTGATGCCATCCAACCATCTCATACCCTGTCATCCCCTTCTCCTCCTGTCTTCAATCTTTCCCAACATCAGGGTGTTTTCTAACTCAATAGCAAGGCGTGGGGAAAACAAAGGGGTAGAGCCATCTGATCTTGCCCATCAGTTCACATAGGTCGCCAGTGTTAGCTGCTAATGGCCCTGCCTGGTGGCCCATTGTAGCCCATGGGGGTCCAGAAGAAAGCTGCTGTTCAGTGACTATTTAAGTCACGGTAATCTTTCTATTGCATGTATGCCACATTTGGAGTATGACTATAATTTTTTATGAGGTAGCTTATATGGATGTGAGAGTTGGACTGTGAAGAAGGCTGAGCGCTGAAGAATTGATGCTTTTGAACTGTGGTGTTGGAGAAGACTCTTGAGAGTCCCTTGGACTGCAAGGAGATCCAACCAGTCCATTCTGAAGGAGATCAACCCTGGGATTTCTTTGGAAGGAATGATGCTAAAGCTGAAACTCCAGTACTCTGGCCACCTCATGTGAAGAGTTGACTCATTGGGAAAGACTCTGATGTTAGGAGGGATTGGGGGCAGGAGGAGAAGGGGATGACTGAGGCTGAGATGGCTGGATGGCATCATGGACTCAATGAACATGAGTCTGAGTGAACTCCGGGAGATAATCATGGACAGGNGTTAGGAGGGATTGGGGGCAGGAGGAGAAGGGGATGACTGAGGCTGAGATGGCTGGATGGCATCATGGACTCAATGAACATGAGTCTGAGTGAACTCCGGGAGATAATCATGGACAGGGAGGCCTGGTGTGCTGCGATTCATGGGGTCGCAAAGACTCGGACACGACTGAGCGACTGAACTGAACTGATGGTCTCATATTAGACAGCACGACCATAGCTGCTTCCTCTCTGGAGTCATTACATCTCACTCACTGACACCGCAGAGGATCAGGGTGGAGGACTCCTGTCTTCTTTTTTCTTATCTAATATTTCTTCCTTTTCATTTTTCCCCTCTGAAAGCTGAGGGGAATATCAAGATTTTGGGGAATGTCTCTCCTCACCACTCACTTACTCTTATGAATTCATTTAATTTCACAGACTTCTCCACAGAGCCTCACTGGGAGCATGTGAGGGTATGGTTAACAGAATCAGCTTAAATATTGGTTAGAAAGCCTTAAAGTAATACACAATTGCACCATTAAATGCAGGATTCCTCCTAAGCATAGCAAAAGGACGGACACTTCCCTGTCTCTTGTCTACAGCTTAAAGAATGTTCTGATTCCAAGGCTGGGGTGGATCCTTTTTAGCACAGTGAAACACAGACCTACTGTGATCTTGGATGGATAGCACTGTAAGACAACCTCCGGGGAAGTACTGGGAAGAATACTGGGTAATGACAAAAATTTAAAAAAGGAAAGGTGCTGTTTTACTGTATAATATAACAAATTAAGGCTATGTCTTTAGGTTGCTCCCAGTTTCGCAATCATCAGTCATTGTTAGCACAGAATTCTAGAATAGGTATCAAGAGCTCCTGTGGCCCAGGGATAAAAATACCTTGGGATCTTGCTAAGGATACATAAAGGAGGACAAGAGAAATTGGCACCATACAAGTTAATCGACTGCTTTGAGAGTGGTCTGTTACTACCGTGGACAGTTCTCCTCTTTTGAGGGAGTAATCTATGTAAGGAAGTGCTTCCAATAAGATTAAAAAAAAAAAAAAAAGATAGATTCTGATTTCAGGATAAACATGGAGTACTGGGTTAAGTAATCATTTCCCTTAATACATTGGAATTACAAAGGCAAGTATATGAATTCTGCCTTCAGGTGGGGGGTGGGGGCGCAGTGCTGCCATGAATGTCTCCTGTTATACAGTAATGAAGCTGACAAGACTGTCCCTTGTGATAATAAGCAGCAACCACAAAATTCACATCTGGATATAACACTTTTACATATCATAAGCTAAAAGGGAGGTCCATACTAATTTCCCAATTTTGTAAAAAATTCACTTTAACTGTTTCTTCAACTTCATGGTTGGCTTTATTTATACATTTTAACTGAATTATTCTTTTATATTGGGGCATAGTTGATTAACAATGCTGTGTTAGGTTCAGGGGAACAGCAAAGTGGTTCTTTTATATGTATGTGTGTGTGTGTGTGTGTGTGTGTGTGTGTGTGTGTGTTAGTCACTCAGTCGTGTCCGACTCTTTGCGACCCCATGGACTGCAGCCCACCAGGCTTCTCTGTCCATGAGATTTTCTAGGCAAGGATACTGGAGTGGGTTGCTATTTCCTTCTCCAGGGGATCTTCCCAACCCAGAGACTGAACCCGGGTCTCCTGCACTGCGGGCAGATCCTGTACCGACTGAGCTACCAGGGAAGGCCCTGATATATATATATATGTTTAGTACAGAATATTGAGTAGAGTTTCTTGTGCCATACAGTCAGTCCATACTTCCTCCACACCCATCCAATCAGGATAATTCCAGTAGCCAGTTCACTTCTTTAATTTCTATAATGTCTTATAGAAATTCCAAGCTGATAGTTAAGATACCAATGGCCACCTAAAAGCCATTCTCTCCCCTCTCCTTCCTGAGTAGTAGAACTTGAATCTTTTTAAGAAGTAAGCAGAGATCTCTTAATTTCAGGGTAGAGAGACCCTTAATCTCCCTCCAGAGGATAAACCAATTGTTCCAGTCACTTGAATTCAATTTTCTGCCACAAGCGATTTGTCTAGAATTTGGGCCCAGAGCAGAGCAAATTCTGACCACTAGGATATAAATGGAAGTTGAGTAGGCTGTTTCTGGGAAGTATTTTGCTTGCTGGTAAAGTATTGGGAGTATTGGAGTATTGGATTAAGTAATCATTTCCCTTAATACATTGGGATCACAAAGGCAAGTATATGATTTCTGTCTTCAGGTGGGGGGGGGGGGGCAGTGCTGCCATGAATGTCTCCTGTTATACAGTGATGAAGCTGACAAGACTGTTCCTTGTGATAATAAGCAGCAACCACAAAATTCACATCTAGATTTAACACTTTTACATATCATAAGCTAAAAGGGACGGCATAACACTTTTACATATCATAAGCTAAGAGGGAGGCTTGCTGCCACTGTCTCTTCCCTCTTCTTCGAGTCTTAAACTAAAAAGACAAGACTCTAGCTCTGTCAGCCATCTTAAAGCCATGAGATGACAATCAGGAAGATAAAAAGCCAATAGAACAGGAATGAAAAGACTGTTTGGCAGAAAAAGACAAATATTACATATTCTTTCTTACATGTGGAATTAAAAAAAAACTGAACTCATAAAAACAGAGAGCAAAGTGGTAGTTACCAGAAGCTGGGGGATAGGGGACTGGAAGGAATGTTGTTCAAGGATACGCACTTGCAGGTCATAGATAAATAAGTCTTAAAGATCTAATACACATTACAGGGGTGACAGACAACAGAACTATACTATAAACACTAAACTTGCTAAAAGACTGGATCCTAATTGTTCCCAACACTAAAAGAAATAATATATGACACCAAAGAATGGCAATCGTACAGCAGTGTAAATGGATCAAATCAACACACTGAAGGCCTAAAACTTACACAACGTTATGTCAATTATATCCCAACAACAGTAACAGCGACAAAAGAGAATCTGGGTCTTTGTTGTGCAGCTGAACCAATAGTGGCAACTGCTTACCTCTGGATCAGCAGATCTCAAACTACTGGTCTCAGAATATTTTTCAATTATACTCACTACTGAGGAATGTTAATTTCTTAGTTTTGATAAATGTGCTGTGGCTATATAAGATGTAAGCATTAGGGGAAGCTGGATGGAGGGTATACAGGAACTGTTTTATCTCTGCAACTCTTCTCTAAATCTAAAACTATTTCAAAGTAAAAGGTTAAAAAAATTATTGAAGTCTCCCCAAAGCTTTCATTTATATGAAATATATCTATTAATATTTACCATGCTATAAAAAAAGAACTTAAAAAACAAATTTTAATTATTAATTTTAAATACTAAAAATAATACCCAAAGAAGGACAACCCTAAATAATGTTCAAACTATTGCACAATTGTGCTTATTTTACATGCTAGCAAGGTAATGTTCAAAAATCTTCAAGCTAGGCTTCAACAGAACATGAATCAAGAACTTCCAGATGTAAAACCTGGATTGAGAAAACGCAGATGAACCAGAGATTAAATTGCCAACATCTGTTGGATTATAGAAAAACCAAGAGAATTTGAGAAAAACATCTACTCTGTTTCATCAGTTACTTGAAAGTCTTTGACTGTATGGATCACAACAAACTGTAGAAATTTTTTCAAAAGATAGAAATATCAGACCACCTTACCTGCCTCCTGAGAAACCTGTATGCAGGTCAAGAAGCAACAATTAGAACCAAACATAGAACAAGGGACTGATTCCAAATTGAGAAAGGAGTAAATCAAAGCTGTGTATTGTCATCCTGCTTATTTAACTTATATGCATAGTATATCATGCAGAATGCCAGGCTGGATGAATCACAAGCTGGAATCAAGATTGCTGGGAGAAATGTCAGTAACTTGAGATATACAGATGATATCACTCCACTCTAATGGTAGAAAATGAAGAGGAACTAAAGGGCCTCTTGATGAAAGTAAAAGAGAGAGAAAAATCTGACTTAAAACTCAACATTCAAAAAACTAAGATCATTGCATCTGGTCCCATCATTTCATGGCAAATAGATGGGGGGGGGGATGGAAACAATGATAGACTTTATTTTGGGGGGCTCCAAAATCACTGCAGATGGTGACTGCAGCCATGAAATTAAAAGATGCTTGCTCCTTGGTACAAAAGCTCCAACAAATCTAGTGTATTAAAAAGCACTGACATCACGCTGCCCACAAAGGTCCATGTAGTCATATGTATGGTTTTTCCAGTAGTCATGTATGGATGTGAGAGTTGGACCATAAAGAAGACTGAGCACTGAAGAACTGATGTTTTCAAACTCTAGTGTTGAAGAAGACTCTTGAGAATCCTTTGGACTGCAAGGAGATCAAACCAGTCAAACCTAAGGGAAATCAGTCCTGAATACTCATTGGAAGGACTAATGTAGAAGCTGAAGTTCCAATACTTTGGTCACTGATGCAAAGAGCTGACTCATTGGAAAAGACCCAGATGCTGAGAAAGATTGAGGACAGGAGAAGGGGGGACAGAGGATGAGATGGTTGGATGGCATCACTGACTCAATGAACATGAATTTCAGCAAACCCTGGGAGATAGTGAAGGACAGGGAAGCCTGGCCTGGCAGTCCATGGAGTCATAAAGACTAGGACATGACTGAGCGACTGAACAACAACCAAAAATACCTATTGCACATTGATATAAATAACGTTTTCATGAATTTTATATTCTCCAAAATGAAAGGAAATTTAGTGAGAACAGTAGCAATGTTTTACATGTCTACAAATTTCTTTTATGTCCAGTATGACAGAAGACAGCTGTAATCTCTTCTGCATTCAATCTGTTATAATATATTGTTCTGGTTTGATTATATGAAGAATATCTAGGCTCACACAGGTATTTTGTTTTAAAAAAGAAAGTATTTCAATGGCCTTTCTATATAACTGTAAACATTTCTCTTTGATATTTCACTGAAATTCAAGAAATGGTAGTTCAAAAAAAAAAAAAAATCTAGTTGTAACCTAGAATCAGAAACCATATCAATGAACTTTTCATGCACCAGCATATTAAAATCTATTTGCATATCTTGCATTTTAAAAGCTCTTTTGCCCACTCATGATTTTGTAACATGATGCATTCATTCGTCATTTGGAAAATACTGGTTCACTGNCTAGTTGTAACCTAGAATCAGAAACCATATCAATGAACTTTTCATGCACCAGCATATTAAAATCTATTTGCATATCTTGCATTTTAAAAGCTCTTTTGCCCACTCATGATTTTGTAACATGATGCATTCATTCGTCATTTGGAAAATACTGGTTCACTGAGTTTTATACAGGATTCTCAGTTGGTGATACATTTTATTATAGAATATGGAAAAACATACTTTTTGTGTTAATATCACTATTGAGCTCATCAAATACATCTTTAAGCTGGGAAGCTGACAAGCTCATGATGGCATATACAACTTTTCCAAAACTCTAATTTTCACTTGAAAGTACAAATGTTATTATTGATAACAAATACTTTCAGTTGTTTTCCTTAAAATGACACTCTCACTTTGTTCATTTTCAGGAAAATATCTGCCAAATACCCAACTTAGTATAACTGTAGTTTACTTGTCAGTCATTCTTTCAAGTATAAACGATGCTTCTTTAAAAAAGAAGCCAACTCAGCTTATTATTCAATTGTACAAACTCTTTCTAGAGATAACCATTCAACTCCAGTGTGTAGCGGAAGGACTTCATGCAAACTCTCCATTTCATTCTGTAGAATATTAAGATGAATACTCAAGAGTTGAGAGTCAATAAATTCATATGTTTTTATTGCTTCTTCAAGAGCATTCTAAAGTGAAACGCTTTTTTTTCCCTTCAAGTGCATGGCAATGAAAAACACGATGGCTACTACGAGCAGAGTTTGGTACCACTCTGTTGATTTGTGCTAAGAAGTCAGCAGATTTATCTTTTGTTGCTTTAGCACCAACAGTGCAAATGTCACCAGAGTGAAAAGGGCAAATAATATCTTAGAATTATTATTAAAATTGTTTTGATCTTGCAGAAACCTGAAAGGTCTCAGGAACCCACAGGGATTTCCGGGCCATACTTCGTGAAGTATAGTTAGACTTTTCTGGGGAAAATGAACACTTGTTTGCTTTGTCCTCTCTTAATTAGGTTTTCTGTTATCTGTTTCCTGACACATTCAATATAATATATTCTTGACCACTCTTTCAAATTAAAAACATCCATGCTTTCATTTCTTTTTTAAACTTTATGTTTAAATCACTTTTTAAAACCTTTTTATTTTATATTGAAGCACAGTTGATTAACAATGTTGTTTTCGTTTCAGGTGTATAGCCAAGTGATTGAGTTAAACATGTATATGTATCCATTCTTTTTCAAACTCCTTTTCCATTTAGATTGTTACATAATATTGAGCAGAGTTCCTTATTAGTTAGTTGTCACTCAGTCGTGTCCGACTCTTTGCGACCCCATGAATCGCAGCACACCAGGCCTCCCTGTTCATCACCAACTCCCGGAGTTCACTCAAAAATATGGAACGCTTCACGAATTTGCATTCTGCTACACGGTAAGTCCCTGGTGGTCACCTGTTGCATTTTCTTGGCTGCACCATGCGGCATGCAGGGTCTTAGTTCCCAACCAGAGTTCAAAGTCACACCTCCTGCAGTAGAAGCACGAAGTTTTAAGCACTGCCCACAGGGAAGCCTCTGGCTATCCATCTTAAATGCTGCAGTGGCAGGAGGAGAAGGGGCCGACTGAGGCTGAGATGGCTGGATGGCATCACGGACTCGATGGACCTGAGTCTGAGTGAGCTCCTGGAGATGGTGATGGGCAGGGAGGCCTGGCGTGCTGCGATTCATGGGGTCGCAAAGAGTCGGACACAACTGAGCGACTGAGCTGAGTGTGTACTTGTCAATCCTAAATTTCCTAACTATACCTTCCCTTCCACCCTCACCACCAGTAACCATGAATTTGTTCTCTAAGTCTGGCATTCACTTCTTAAGGCGAAAAGATTACCTTTCTCAGTTGAGTCTCTTCTTGTGTGGAGCAAGGCGTAGCTCACTCCTCAACATCCTGTGACTTTTGCCCAACTGCTCCATGAGGGCTATACTTCTCTGCTGCTGCTGCTGCTGCTGCTGCTGAGTCGCTTCAGTCGTGTCCGACTCTGTGACCCCATAGACGGCAGCCCACCAGGCTCCCCTGTCCCTGGGATTCTCCAGGCAAGAACACTGGAGTGGGTTGCCATTTCCTTCTCCAATGCAGGAAAGTGACAAGGGAAAGTGAAGTCGCTCAGTCATGTCCGACTCTGTGCGACCCTATGGACTGCAGCCCACCAGGCTCCTCCGTCCATGGGATTTTCCAGGCAAAAGTACTGGAGTGAAGTGCCATCCATCGCCTTCTCCTAGGTACTGGAATAATGCCAAACANGTTTTACATGTCTACAAATTTCTTTTATGTCCAGTATGACAGAAGACAGCTGTAATCTCTTCTGCATTCAATCTGTTATAATATATTGTTCTGGTTTGATTATATGAAGAATATCTAGGCTCACACAGGTATTTTGTTTTAAAAAAGAAAGTATTTCAATGGCCTTTCTATATAACTGTAAACATTTCTCTTTGATATTTCACTGAAATTCAAGAAATGGTAGTTCAAAAAAAAAAAAAAATCTAGTTGTAACCTAGAATCAGAAACCATATCAATGAACTTTTCATGCACCAGCATATTAAAATCTATTTGCATATCTTGCATTTTAAAAGCTCTTTTGCCCACTCATGATTTTGTAACATGATGCATTCATTCGTCATTTGGAAAATACTGGTTCACTGAGTTTTATACAGGATTCTCAGTTGGTGATACATTTTATTATAGAATATGGAAAAACATACTTTTTGTGTTAATATCACTATTGAGCTCATCAAATACATCTTTAAGCTGGGAAGCTGACAAGCTCATGATGGCATATACAACTTTTCCAAAACTCTAATTTTCACTTGAAAGTACAAATGTTATTATTGATAACAAATACTTTCAGTTGTTTTCCTTAAAATGACACTCTCACTTTGTTCATTTTCAGGAAAATATCTGCCAAATACCCAACTTAGTATAACTGTAGTTTACTTGTCAGTCATTCTTTCAAGTATAAACGATGCTTCTTTAAAAAAGAAGCCAACTCAGCTTATTATTCAATTGTACAAACTCTTTCTAGAGATAACCATTCAACTCCAGTGTGTAGCGGAAGGACTTCATGCAAACTCTCCATTTCATTCTGTAGAATATTAAGATGAATACTCAAGAGTTGAGAGTCAATAAATTCATATGTTTTTATTGCTTCTTCAAGAGCATTCTAAAGTGAAACGCTTTTTTTTCCCTTCAAGTGCATGGCAATGAAAAACACGATGGCTACTACGAGCAGAGTTTGGTACCACTCTGTTGATTTGTGCTAAGAAGTCAGCAGATTTATCTTTTGTTGCTTTAGCACCAACAGTGCAAATGTCACCAGAGTGAAAAGGGCAAATAATATCTTAGAATTATTATTAAAATTGTTTTGATCTTGCAGAAACCTGAAAGGTCTCAGGAACCCACAGGGATTTCCGGGCCATACTTCGTGAAGTATAGTTAGACTTTTCTGGGGAAAATGAACACTTGTTTGCTTTGTCCTCTCTTAATTAGGTTTTCTGTTATCTGTTTCCTGACACATTCAATATAATATATTCTTGACCACTCTTTCAAATTAAAAACATCCATGCTTTCATTTCTTTTTTAAACTTTATGTTTAAATCACTTTTTAAAACCTTTTTATTTTATATTGAAGCACAGTTGATTAACAATGTTGTTTTCGTTTCAGGTGTATAGCCAAGTGATTGAGTTAAACATGTATATGTATCCATTCTTTTTCAAACTCCTTTTCCATTTAGATTGTTACATAATATTGAGCAGAGTTCCTTATTAGTTAGTTGTCACTCAGTCGTGTCCGACTCTTTGCGACCCCATGAATCGCAGCACACCAGGCCTCCCTGTTCATCACCAACTCCCGGAGTTCACTCAAAAATATGGAACGCTTCACGAATTTGCATTCTGCTACACGGTAAGTCCCTGGTGGTCACCTGTTGCATTTTCTTGGCTGCACCATGCGGCATGCAGGGTCTTAGTTCCCAACCAGAGTTCAAAGTCACACCTCCTGCAGTAGAAGCACGAAGTTTTAAGCACTGCCCACAGGGAAGCCTCTGGCTATCCATCTTAAATGCTGCAGTGGCAGGAGGAGAAGGGGCCGACTGAGGCTGAGATGGCTGGATGGCATCACGGACTCGATGGACCTGAGTCTGAGTGAGCTCCTGGAGATGGTGATGGGCAGGGAGGCCTGGCGTGCTGCGATTCATGGGGTCGCAAAGAGTCGGACACAACTGAGCGACTGAGCTGAGTGTGTACTTGTCAATCCTAAATTTCCTAACTATACCTTCCCTTCCACCCTCACCACCAGTAACCATGAATTTGTTCTCTAAGTCTGGCATTCACTTCTTAAGGCGAAAAGATTACCTTTCTCAGTTGAGTCTCTTCTTGTGTGGAGCAAGGCGTAGCTCACTCCTCAACATCCTGTGACTTTTGCCCAACTGCTCCATGAGGGCTATACTTCTCTGCTGCTGCTGCTGCTGCTGCTGCTGAGTCGCTTCAGTCGTGTCCGACTCTGTGACCCCATAGACGGCAGCCCACCAGGCTCCCCTGTCCCTGGGATTCTCCAGGCAAGAACACTGGAGTGGGTTGCCATTTCCTTCTCCAATGCAGGAAAGTGACAAGGGAAAGTGAAGTCGCTCAGTCATGTCCGACTCTGTGCGACCCTATGGACTGCAGCCCACCAGGCTCCTCCGTCCATGGGATTTTCCAGGCAAAAGTACTGGAGTGAAGTGCCATCCATCGCCTTCTCCTAGGTACTGGAATAATGCCAAACAAGTCTCACACTACATGTGGTCAGATAGCTTTGAAAATTTTCCCATGACCTAATTTCTGGAATAGGAATCTTAAATAAGTAAAATTACTGAGCAGCAATTCTACTCTTTTCCATAGTTGTATTTAAAAAATCTTCCTTCCCATTATTGCTGTGTCAGTCTAGAGAAGCAGTTTGTCCCAAGAGAGTTGAGTCAGAAACAGGGACACGACTGAAGTGACTTAGGACGTGCACATGTGTGCATAGTTAGTGGAGAGGGATCCTGCTGTTTGACTATGGTCCCATTAACAGCAGCCTAACTATTTCTTATAACCGTTGGAATTATTAAAATATTAGAATTAAAAGGAACCACAGATGCCACCTACTCCTATTCTCCCTCCCTCTCAAGTGCAAGGGATAATTGCAAAGCTATTAGCAAATTCCATGGCTCCATGAACACCTTGTCTGTAAATACAACATCTACTTTGTCATGTAAATTTGGAAGGCCTAAAAAATCCTGTAAGATTTAGAAGGCTGAAGAGATGGTAAAAATCCAGTCAGCAGATCACAAATGTTTCTTTTGTTAAACCAGTGGTCTAGTGGAGAAGGCAATGGCACCCACTCCAGTACTCTTGCCTGGAAAATCCCGTGGACGGAGGAGCCTGGTGGGCTGCAGTCCATGGGGTCGCTAAGAGTCGGACATGACTGAGCGACTTTACTTTCACTTTTCACTTTCATGCATTGGAGAAGGAAATGGCAACCCACTCCAGTGTTCTTGCCAGGAGAATCCCAGGGGCAGGGGAGCCTGGTGGGCTGCCGTCTATGGGGTCGCACAGAGTAGGACACAACTGAAGCGACTTAGCAGCAGCAACAGTGATTTGACACACAGTGGAGGTCAGAAAATTACCTCTAACGCTTTGAGGTTTGAATAGCATTTATACTAAAGAGACCAAAGAAAATGGCAATGAGAGTGTTAATGCTTAATTTTTCGTGGATCACAATGTTTAACTCTAGCATCTAAATGTCATGATAGTGCCAACAAACTGAACATTGTGATTCTAATTGAAATCATTTTGTGTCACTTTACAACATTTATTTCTTTCACATTGTTTCAAATAAGTGGCTGCATTTATTCATCAGAAAATATGCAAAACAGAAATCATTCTATTTTTTTTTATAGAAAAAGTAAGA
Organism: Raphicerus campestris; assembly: GCA_006410735.1. NCBI lineage: Eukaryota > Metazoa > Chordata > Mammalia > Artiodactyla > Bovidae > Raphicerus > Raphicerus campestris. The sequence continues at coordinate 149,784 of SJYW01043292.1, read as the reverse complement.
TTACCTTGTAGTGTGGTGAAATAACCTAAGGCAAGCCTTGAATACAGTACCAAATGTGATTTCCTTGAAAACTCGGGGTAAAAAAAAAAACTCTAAAATTCAGTAAACAGATTACAAGTGTTACATTTCCACGGCTTTTGTTTTCCAATACAACTCAACTGTGGCAGTTTTTCAGAGACTATAAATGAAAAAATGATAACGTACAAAACTTTAATATAGTCAACTTTTAAACAGTGTCGGGGTTGGAGCACTGACCCTCCATGCAATTTGAAAATCCATGTATAACTTTAGAGTTGGCTATAGTTGGCCCTCTGTATTCGAGGCTCTACTTCTGGGGATCCAATCAACAGTGGACACTATGGTACTGTAGTACGTATTCAGTGGAAAAAGTCTGCATATCAGTGTGTTAGCAGAAGCACGCTGACTAAAACTGCCCACCCTGGCCAGGCTCTCTAGGAACCATTTGCATGATTTGTTTTATGACAGGAGGTGCTGGTGAGGAACACGAACTAATAAGCCACCACCAATCAGAAAAGTTTGGAAAAGGTCAAAGGGAAACACTGCGAGTCTGTCCACCTCCCAGAATCCCTCTCGCTAGCATCCATCTTGGCTGAGCAATGAGTGCACCATCAGAAAGGACTCTCAGTCAGAATAATTGGCCAAAGACAACCCAGAAACTAATCCTATCAACATAAAACCCAAGACTGCAAGCCACGTAGCTGAGCAGTTCTGCTGGCTTCCGTTACTCAGTTGCTCTCTGCCTGGGTGCCCTCTTCCTATAAAGTCTCTTGCTTTGTCAGCACATGTCTCCTTGGATAATTCTTTTCCAAGTGTTAGACAAGAGACCACTCCTGGGGCCCTGGAGGGGGCCCTCTTTCCTACAACAGGTGAACCCACACAGTTCAAACCCGAGTCATTGAAGGATCGATTGTATTTATATATGAAGGTAGGTGCCTTATATTTAACCTTTCCATTGTGAGATGATCAAAACCACATTGTTATCAAAATTAAACACTAGGAGAGCCTTGGAGGAAGAAAAAAATGTAAATGCCAAAAAATGTTTTGTGCCAAAGCTAAAATGGTCACTAATATTTCATTTTTAGTAACTTTAAGTAATTCTTAGGTTCATCGAGTCATATTATCCAGATATTCTTTCATTATTGTCAGGCATTATTAGCAGTAAGATTACATAAAATATGTGATATGCACATTGCAGTAAAATTCTTAATTAGTACCACCTACACAAAGAATTCAATAAACTGGAAAATTCTGAACGAGATGGGAATACTAGACCACCTAACCTGCCAACAGTTATAACTGGACATGGAACAACAGACTGGTTCCAAATAGGACAAGGAGGATGACAAGGCTGTATACTGTCATCCTGCTATTTCAACTTATATGCAGAGTACATCATGAGAAACGCTGGGCTGGAAGTAGCACAAGCTGGAATCAAGATTGCCAGGAGAAATATCAATANCAGTCCATTCTGAAGATCAGCCTTGGGATTTCTTTGGAAGGAATGATGCTGAAGCTGAAACTCCAGTACTTTGGCCACCTCATGTGAAGAGTTGACTCATTGGAAAAGACTCTGATGCTGGGAGGGACAGGGGGCAGGAGGAGAAGGGGACGACCGAGGATGAGATGGCTGGATGGCATTATCAGCTTGATGGACGTGAGTCCGAGTGAACTCCGGGAGTTGGTGGACAGGGAGGCCTGGCGTGCTGCAATTTATGGGGTCGCAAAGAATGGGACATGACTGAGCAACTGAACTGAACTGAACTCAACTGACACAAAGAATTGCTGGAAATGGAAAGTGTAAGGCCTTTCGCTTGAAGTATTTATGATCTGGTTGAAGAGATGAGATTCACACAGAAAATGTTTAACATATGACAGTACCCCTGTGTCAAATGAGTGTGACAGCCTGAAAAGGAAAAGTTAAAAGTTTGCATAACCTCCTGCTCCTTCTGCCTCTGTAACTCAGCTTGCTCCTTGCAAAGCCTGGATCACGTAGGTCATGTAGTCTCAGAAGGTGGGGACTCACAATACTAGGAATGGGAGCTTATCTCACTCACCCTTGTCCTGCTCTTTGCAATTGCTCAGCCCCTGAAAACCTGCTTAATCATGCTTGTCCATGTAAAGATTAGGCATCCCCCTCCCCATCTTGACTGATGTTCCCCCGTGTGCGAAACCCCTTAGTTTAAACCAGCCTAGTAACAGCTAGTGTTGCCCACTATAGTCTGTCTATAAAAACTGTGTAATCCCTTTGTTCAGGGCTCAGAGCTTAGAGTGTTAACTCCTCTGAACCCACCAGCATAATAAACCTGAGTTCTCCAACTCTGAGTGTGGTGCTTGGTTTCTCAATTACTGGTTTCTGCAACATTTCTGGAGGGCCCAGCGAGATTCCAACCACACTGGCCCCATGAGCCACTGGACTGGTGGCTCGGCTGGGCAGGAATGAAGGAACCCTGAGATGAACGAGGAGGTGTGCCACCTGACAGTATTCTGGGTTCTCTTTCAGACCTGTGTCCCAACTCTCTGGACTGTCGAGCCTGGACTAGACTCATCAGATGGATGGAGCAACTCACCAGGAATGGCCACAGGATAAGGTCCTACCCCAGCAGGTAGAAAAGGAGACTGACCACTTCCTTGGAGTTCCCAGGAAGGGAGCAACACTTAAGGAAAACTGGGGACTCAGGAGAAGGGAAGCATTGTGATAGCCTCTGGATAATTGTGAATGCCTGATTATTGACTGAAAGGAGTGAGAGAAATTTTTCTGTTTGGAAACTACAAAACCAATTCTTCTTGCATATGCAATTAAAAAAAAACTAGCTTGTTAAAAGCTTTGCCTATGGAAAAGCTTGGAGTTAAAAATCCTAAAAGATGATGCTGTGAAAGTGTTGCACTCAATAAGCCAACAAATTTGGAAAACTCAGCAGTGGCCACGGGACTGGAAAAGGTCAGTTTTCGTTCCAATCTCAAAGAAAGGCAATGCCAAAGAATGTTCAAACTACCACAAAATTACACTCATCTCACATGCTAGTAAAGTAGTCCTTAAAATTCTCCAAGCCAGGCTTCCACGAACTTCCAGATGCATAAACCGTGAACTTCCAGATGTTCAAGCTGGTTCGAGAAAAGGCAGAGGAACCAGGCATCAGATTGCCAACATCCACTGGATCATCGAAAAAGCGAAAGTTCCAGAAATACATCTATTTCTGCTTTATTGACTATGCCAAAACCTTTGACTGTGTGGATCACAATAAACTGTGGAAAATTCTGAAAGAGATGGGAATACCAGACTACCTGACTTGCCTCTTGAGAAATCTATATGCAGGTCAGGAAGCAACAGTTAGAACTGGACATGGAACAACAGACTGGTTCCAAATAGGAAAAGGAGTACGTCAAGGCCGTATATTGTCACCCTGCTTATTTAACATACATGCAGAATACAACATGCGAAATGTCAGGCTAGATGAAGCACAAGCTGGAATCAAGATTGCCAGGAGAAATATCAATAACCTCAGATATGCAGATGACACCACCCTTATGGCAGAAAATGAAGAAGAACTAAAAAGCCTCTTGATGAAAATGAAACAGAAGAGTGAAAAAGTTGGCTTAAAGCTCAACATTCAGGAAACTAAGATCATGGCATCCAGTCCCATCACTTCATGGTGAATAGATGGGGAAACAGTGACTGACTTTATTTTGGGGGGCTCCAAAATCACGGCAGATGGTGATTGCAGCCATGAAATTAAAACACACTTACTCCTTGGGTGAAAAATTATGACCAACTTAGACACAGTATTAAAAAGCAGAGATATTACTTTGCCAACAAAGATACATCTAGTCAAGGCTATGGTTTTTCCAGTGGTCATGTATGGATGTGGGAGCTGGACTACAAAGAAAACTGAGTACCGAAGAATTGATGCTTTCGAACCGTAGTGTTGGAGAAGACTCTTGAGAATCCTTTGGACTGCAAGGAGAACCAACCAGTCAATTCTAAAGGAGATCAATCCTGAGTGTTCATTGGAAGGACTGATGTTGAAGCTGAAACTCCAATACTTTGGCCACCTGATGTGAAGAGCTGACTCATTTGAAAAGGCCATGATGCTGGGAAAGACTGGAGTAGGAGAAGGGGATGACAGAGGATGAGATGGTTGGATGACATCACCAACTCAATGAATATGAATTTGGGTAAACTCCGGAAGTTGGTGATGGACAAGGAGGCCTGGAGTGCTGTTGTCCATGGAGTCGCAAAGAGTCGGACACAGCTGTGCCACTGAACTGAACTGAACCATTTCCATGTCCTTGAAATACACAGCCCACTTTGCCCGAGACCTCATGCTTGAGTTAGAACTTCAAGCAAAAACAACAAAAAAAAGGGGGGTCAAAGTGATATTTTAAATATTTTAAATATTTAAATATTTTAAATATCAAACAGAAAACTATAAGATCTCTGTCTGTCTGTCTGTCTGTCTGGATTTATGTGTATCTTAGTGTATGTCTTTTATTTTTTTCTGATAATATTATTAAAGTTGCAAATGAGTTCTAATTTAATTGGCCTAAGAAAACAAGTCAAACAATTCCACATACAAGAAAAATTAACCCAAATAAATTTCAGATTCATGTAAACTGGGAAATATTCAATATCAAATATCTAGTATTAATGTTATTTGCTAAGCTAATAAAGAAGTAGGATGTATATTTTTAATAAGATATAAAAATAAAATTATATTTTATAAAGGGAAAAGAAAGTAGGTCTGACTTACAGGTGGCTGTTACAGAAAGTGATTAAAAAGTTTGTGGAAAGTGGACCCTGAAAAAGAGTTTTGTACATAGTTAGGACTAAGTTTAAAATAAATTTTTAATTAAGTTTACCTAAATGAGTTCAAAGCAAGCTGGTGCAAAATTTGAATTCAGTCTTTCTCTCTGTTAAGAGGACATACTTTCTTCAGATGTTGTACTACTTTTAATAATAGATTTAAGTTTCTTTACCTCTTAATTGATCTGTTCTGTATTTACCTTTGAAATCTTACTACCTTAGGCTAAGTAAATAACTATTATTTCACAGTGACTTATATGATCTTACTTGACTGACTGTTATAAACCCTTTTGATATTTATTGACAAAACTTTGTAAATAACGACTTCTAGCTAACTTTGGGATGCTTCTGAGGGACCCTGAGACATCCCAATGAGCTATTAAGCTACCTGGTTTCATTGGAC
>SJYW01043292.1:111904-133021 GCA_006410735.1 Raphicerus campestris | reverse complement strand
ATTCTGAAAGAGATGGGAATACCAGACTACCTGACTTGCCTCTTGAGAAATCTATATGCAGGTCAGGAAGCAACAGTTAGAACTGGACATGGAACAACAGACTGGTTCCAAATAGGAAAAGGAGTACGTCAAGGCCGTATATTGTCACCCTGCTTATTTAACATACATGCAGAATACAACATGCGAAATGTCAGGCTAGATGAAGCACAAGCTGGAATCAAGATTGCCAGGAGAAATATCAATAACCTCAGATATGCAGATGACACCACCCTTATGGCAGAAAATGAAGAAGAACTAAAAAGCCTCTTGATGAAAATGAAACAGAAGAGTGAAAAAGTTGGCTTAAAGCTCAACATTCAGGAAACTAAGATCATGGCATCCAGTCCCATCACTTCATGGTGAATAGATGGGGAAACAGTGACTGACTTTATTTTGGGGGGCTCCAAAATCACGGCAGATGGTGATTGCAGCCATGAAATTAAAACACACTTACTCCTTGGGTGAAAAATTATGACCAACTTAGACACAGTATTAAAAAGCAGAGATATTACTTTGCCAACAAAGATACATCTAGTCAAGGCTATGGTTTTTCCAGTGGTCATGTATGGATGTGGGAGCTGGACTACAAAGAAAACTGAGTACCGAAGAATTGATGCTTTCGAACCGTAGTGTTGGAGAAGACTCTTGAGAATCCTTTGGACTGCAAGGAGAACCAACCAGTCAATTCTAAAGGAGATCAATCCTGAGTGTTCATTGGAAGGACTGATGTTGAAGCTGAAACTCCAATACTTTGGCCACCTGATGTGAAGAGCTGACTCATTTGAAAAGGCCATGATGCTGGGAAAGACTGGAGTAGGAGAAGGGGATGACAGAGGATGAGATGGTTGGATGACATCACCAACTCAATGAATATGAATTTGGGTAAACTCCGGAAGTTGGTGATGGACAAGGAGGCCTGGAGTGCTGTTGTCCATGGAGTCGCAAAGAGTCGGACACAGCTGTGCCACTGAACTGAACTGAACCATTTCCATGTCCTTGAAATACACAGCCCACTTTGCCCGAGACCTCATGCTTGAGTTAGAACTTCAAGCAAAAACAACAAAAAAAAGGGGGGTCAAAGTGATATTTTAAATATTTTAAATATTTAAATATTTTAAATATCAAACAGAAAACTATAAGATCTCTGTCTGTCTGTCTGTCTGTCTGGATTTATGTGTATCTTAGTGTATGTCTTTTATTTTTTTCTGATAATATTATTAAAGTTGCAAATGAGTTCTAATTTAATTGGCCTAAGAAAACAAGTCAAACAATTCCACATACAAGAAAAATTAACCCAAATAAATTTCAGATTCATGTAAACTGGGAAATATTCAATATCAAATATCTAGTATTAATGTTATTTGCTAAGCTAATAAAGAAGTAGGATGTATATTTTTAATAAGATATAAAAATAAAATTATATTTTATAAAGGGAAAAGAAAGTAGGTCTGACTTACAGGTGGCTGTTACAGAAAGTGATTAAAAAGTTTGTGGAAAGTGGACCCTGAAAAAGAGTTTTGTACATAGTTAGGACTAAGTTTAAAATAAATTTTTAATTAAGTTTACCTAAATGAGTTCAAAGCAAGCTGGTGCAAAATTTGAATTCAGTCTTTCTCTCTGTTAAGAGGACATACTTTCTTCAGATGTTGTACTACTTTTAATAATAGATTTAAGTTTCTTTACCTCTTAATTGATCTGTTCTGTATTTACCTTTGAAATCTTACTACCTTAGGCTAAGTAAATAACTATTATTTCACAGTGACTTATATGATCTTACTTGACTGACTGTTATAAACCCTTTTGATATTTATTGACAAAACTTTGTAAATAACGACTTCTAGCTAACTTTGGGATGCTTCTGAGGGACCCTGAGACATCCCAATGAGCTATTAAGCTACCTGGTTTCATTGGACATGTTAAATTATGTGAGAAGTACTACTGAAGGGCTGACAAATCTTTTCAGATTATACTGTATGATTGATGTTACTAATATAGATATCCTAAAATTATGTGAAATTCATATAGATCTGATATGCCCTGATAAAATACGGTCAATTATAATTCTAGTTATCATATTAGAGTGTTATGAATAGGTTTCTTTGTCAGTTGCAATAGAATCAGATTTTAAACATGACTTCTATGGTTTTACTCTCATGCCTTTAGAAGAATACTGCTAGTTCTTCAAAATTTATGAAAAGACTTTCTAAGATTTGTTTATCTGTAAGCAGACAAACAATTTTGTTATTAACAGTAAGCTGGTACCAGACTGAAATGTGGTTTTCTCTGTTTAGAGAGCAAAGTTTTTTAGAATGCAGCTTTCCATAACAGATTATGAATTTCCTTGCCTTTAAGTGATTTACATTTGTTTTTAAAATATTTTTGCTACTTTGGTAAAGTACATAAACCTTATTTAAGGTTACGGTACATGTAGACAAATCTCATTCTCCTTCTACATAAAATAATCCCTCACAGTTAAACTTTTGCTCTCCTGATGTCCTTAAAACATGGCAATCGTCTGCTCTTAAATCAGGAAATTAAAAATGGATAAATAACAGCTGAAAATCAAAGAGCCAGGGCTATGGGAAATCCAAGATGGCCCCTTGGCTTTTCCTGGCTCTCTGACAGACATCATTTTTATTTGATGGGTTAAAGCCTTCCCTGGCTACAGTGTTAATGCCCTCACAATGAGTTCTCAAAAGAAGANAATCAAAGAGCCAGGGCTATGGGAAATCCAAGATGGCCCCTTGGCTTTTCCTGGCTCTCTGACAGACATCATTTTTATTTGATGGGTTAAAGCCTTCCCTGGCTACAGTGTTAATGCCCTCACAATGAGTTCTCAAAAGAAGAAAAAATTATGTTTCACTGAATATTAAGTTCCAGTCTTGTTGATTAAAGTCTATGCTTACTAAGACTCTTTTCTGAGATTGTTCCTTGTTATGTTATATTGCTAAAAGTTTTAATTAAGTTATTAAAAAGGACACTCTAAGATTGTTTCTAAAGCTTATCTCAGTAACCAGTCTTTGGATAAAGGTCAGATGCTCCATGATGTACAACCAGGAGATTAATACTTGGCCATAATCATTTAACTGAGTCAGATGACGTGGGGTATACTGGGCTATACCCAATGAAAGTTCTTGACTTAAATCCTTGTTTGTGACCTTACAAATAACTGCTAGCTATATTATTTTCTATGTAGCTTGTTTCAGAAGATTATTTCTTACATTATCAAATGTGTGACTGAGCCTGTGATAAAATGCTGATACGCAGTTCCATATGAGATCAATAACTGTAATAATGTAACTCTAGATAACAGTAACCTCAGATATGCAGATGACACCACCCTCATGGCGGAAAGTGAAGGGGAACTAAAAAGCCTCTTGATGAAAGTGAAAGTGGAGAGTGAAAAAGTTGGCTTAAAGCTCAACATTCAGAAAACGAAGATCATGGCATCTGGTCCCATCACTTCATGGGAAATAGATGGGGAAACAGTGGCAGACTTTATTTTGGNGGACTCATTGGAAAAGACTCTGATGCTGGAAGGGATTGGGGGCAGGAGGAGAAGGGGACGACAGAGGATGAGATGGCTGGATGGCATCACGGACTCGATGAGGGTGAGTCTGAGTGATCTCCAGGAGATGTTGATGGACAGGGAGGGCTGGCATGCTGCGATTCATGGGGTCACAAATAGTCGGACAGGGAAGAAGCAACAAAAAGAAATATTTACCTGGACCAAGAGGCTAGTGAGACAGGTATGTTCCAGAGATTTTTGCTACTTTTAAGGCCTGGTCTAGTGACAGCACATGGAGNTGGGGTCACAAATAGTCGGACAGGGAAGAAGCAACAAAAAGAAATATTTACCTGGACCAAGAGGCTAGTGAGACAGGTATGTTCCAGAGATTTTTGCTACTTTTAAGGCCTGGTCTAGTGACAGCACATGGAGTGGCCTGTCAATGGAATCTCTGTTAGCCCTGGGAATGAGCCTTCCCAGCCCTGTGGGACACAGTAACGATGAAATGCCCCCAAAACGTGGCCAAATATGTGGCTATGAAGGGGCCCGGCTGACTGAAAGTTGGTACTTGCCAGCTGCCTCTACAAAGAGTAAATCATGAGCATTACAAGATGCTGACCTTCAACAGCCCCTTGAAAGGAGTTCAGGGTGGAGACAAAAAATAAGGCACTCTGTGCTCTGGGGGGGAAAAAAAAACAAACCTTCAGATAGTCAGATGTTTTCAGGTAAAGATTTTTGTTAAGTCCAAATTCTTGCATCTTCTCACACCTAGAGAAACACTAATGTCACGAATCGATGTCCGGACCTGGTTCTCCCGGCTGGCCCCTCAGTAGCTTTCCTCTGTCTGCTAGTCTCTGGGCCATATATCTTTGACTTCCTTGTTCAGTTTGTTTCTCCAAGTAGTAGTATGACAAGACTATCCCCCAGGCAACATACAGACAATGCTAGAACAAGCTGCCTTATCCTTCTGTGGACTCTCATCTCCCTTCGTAAGTGCACCCTGAGGTCCTCAGTCTATTCTCCCTTTGAGATCTTATACAAGAGACCACCACCAGTGATTAAAAAAAAAAAAAAGCTTAAGGGAGACCACCAACAATTAGCTGACCTGGAGATGTCCCAACACCTCCAGGCCCTGGAAAAGTCCTCTGCCATATCACCCGGGAAACCTTAGAAAGGACACCCATTCCTTTCAGCAAAAAATGGGTTCATCCCTATCAGCCAGGATATGATGTATGAGTTAAAGATTAGGAAAAAAAAAACAAACCTTTCAGCCAGTTTGGATAGGCCGTCACATGGTCATCCTGGCAACCCCTACTGCTGTTAAAGTCACAGGTGTCATCCCTTGGATCATCCACACTAGAGTCAAGAAGGCAAGTACTTCCTGTGATGAGGACACCTGGAAAGCAGTTTGGGACCCCAAAAACCTCCTCAAGGTCCGGTTCCAAAGTCAACAGCCCTCCGTCACGAAGGACGCTGAGCCCTGCTCTCATCACTCTGGAAGCTGACGAGTCAATGCATGGCAGAACGTTAAGGATTCTTCAGCCTTGCTCCAGCCACATTCTGGCAGCTGGCTGGTGAATGCACGGTGGAAGCTTGAAGATCTGGCCATCAAAATATCAATGGATTTTCATTGTCCACCCTGGCCTCTATCCCTAATAGGTATTATCGCTGTGCTCTTCATTACAGGACCAACTAGACTCCCTGGCTGAGGTGGTTTTACAGAATAGGAGAGGGCTAGACCTATTGACAGCTGAAAAGGGAGGACTTTGCCTCTTCTTGAATGAAGAATGCTGCTTTTATGTAAACCAATCAGAAATAGTCAGGGGCACGGCCCAACAGCTAAGGGAACAAATCATGAAAAGGAGAGAGAAACTAGCTAATTCCTGGGGTGACTGGAGCAATATCTGGAGCTGGGCATCGTGGCTTCTCCCTTCAACAGGTCCTCTCTTCATGTTCTTTGTGGCACTCTTGTTTGGCCCTTGTATTCTCAATGCAATTGCCCAGTTGATAACCTCTCAGATGCAATCCATAAAGTTACAAATGGTAATAGCTCAATATAGCCCCTAAACGATGGGGAGGTCTGAATGTCCTACCAAAACAGGAGGTGATGCTTTCTACAACGAGTATCAGGAGGGGGGGATGAAAAGGAAAAGTTAAATTTTACATAACCTCTTGCTCCTTCTGTCTCTGTAACTCAGCTTGCTCCTTGCAAAGCCTGGATCACGTAGGTCATGTAGTCTCAGAAGGTGGGGACTGACTAGGAATGGGAGCTTATCTCACTCACCCTTGCCCTGCTCTTTGCAATTGCTCAGCCCCTGAAAACCTGCTTAATCATGCTTGTCCATGTAAAGATCAGGCATCCCCCTCCCCATCTTGACTGATGTTCCCGCGTGTGCAAAACCCCTTAGTTTAAACCAACCTATTAACAGCTAGTGTTGCCCACTATAGTCTGTCTATAAAAACTCTGTAACCCCTTTATTCAGGGCTCAGAGCTTAGAGTATTAATTCCTCTGGACCTGCCAGCGTAATAAACCTGAGTTCTTCAACTCTCTGAGTGTGGTGCTTGGTTTCTCTGTTACTGGTTTCTGCAACAAGCCAATAACAGCTATAAGAATGCAGAGGAGAGCCTGAGAGTCCTCTGTACATATGGCTTCACAAGATTAGAATTTCTAAAGTTCTTTTTTTTTTTTTAATGCTAGGCCATTTAGCTGCAATTTGAGGTGAGATGCTATTTGTTAGAGTGTAGAGGATTGATGCACAGAAGAGATTGGCAACCCACTCTAGTACTCTAGTCTGGAAAATCCCATGGACGGTGGAGCCTGATAGGCTGCAGTCCATGAGATCCCTAAGAGTTGGACACAAAGCGACTTAGCAGCAGCAGCAGCAATGTACTGATGATTGTTCCGACCCTGGGATGGTTAATTATATCAATTGCAGTGGTTTCATACTACCATATATAACTATATGTATATATTTAATGACAGTATTTTCCAAGCAAAATTTAAAGACATTGAAATACCTGAATATCATATAGTCTTAATTTCTTAACAGCTGCACATCTTTTTTTCTCTATTCTTTGTGGCACAAAGACTGCCTTGAGCTTGTTATTTTTAAGTATCAGCATACACAGGAAATGCTCTGAAAACTGAGTACAAGTTACTGTTTTTTAAGGGAGGTTTACATTTATAATGGAAATGTTTTGCAAGGGTGTCTTCCTTTCTGTACCAGGAAAAGAAGGATGACTAAACCCTTAGAAATTCATCAATGGAGAAGGCAAGGCCTTAAATCTTCATAGCAACTTTATTCTCGTTTACTGTGCTTTTCCTGGTCACCTCCCATAACTGACTCACCACCCTCAACATCTTCTTTTCCTTTTGCTGAAGATGGCATTTAAGGTGATGGCTTTGGTCATTTGGGGGAGTTACTCAGTTTTCCCAGGTCTCTCATATGTACACAGGAGGTGCACCTGTTATTAGACTTCTGTTTTTCTCGTTAATCTTTTTTTCTTTTTTTACAGGGGTGTCTCAACCAGTAACCAAGAAGGGTGGAGGGGAAATTGTTTTCCTTCCCCCACAGCATTATTTTTTAACTAGTTTTCTCTTAGTTTTGTTCAACAAGTCATTGTTTCACTAATCAGCCCCTCAGTCTCTTTGAAAACAAGCAGGACAATGTGAACCCTCCATGTACAAAAGTATTTTTATATTCCCCAACCATTGTTTATGGGAAAAAGGCTTTCAGCATCCTAGGCCTTCCCTGAGTTCCAAATGGCCGTTATAATTAGAGAAGTGAGGGAGTGCAATAGGAAACAGATAGTGTAGCCATGGAGCGGGGCCCGTGCCCTCCTGGGGGGGTGCATAATTATCTGACGCACATCTTCTGAGTTCTTCTACAGGAACCAAGGCCCCACCCAGGTGACGGATGGCAACTGTAGGCTGAGCATGTCATGGGCCCTGGGCTGGTTGGAACCAGAAAGCTGATAATTGGAATTTCTGGAACACCACCCTGTTACCTCCCCACCAACCAATCAGAAGAAAATCACAAACCCCTACAGCCCTCCTCCCCAGATTTTTCCTATAAAAACAATTGAGAAATTTGGGCCTTTTGAGCACAAATCACCCATTCTCCTTGCTTGGCCATGCAATAAACTGTTCTCTGCTCCAGACTCTGAAATTTTGGTTTGTTTGGCCTCATATATCAGTCACACAAGTGAGTTTGACAACATCTTTGCTTATAGGGGAAAATCTGCCTATCATTTGAATAAATGTGGCTTGACAGATACAGTAAGAACAATAATAACCATATACAATCTTGTTTTTCCATAATGATTGTGCTCTTGCAGTCTTCCAGTCATTAGTGAATTGCTTCACTAATTCCACAAGCATTTATGGAGCACTTACATTGCACCTGGCACTATACTTGATATCAAGGATACAAAAAGGAAAAGGGAAAAAATGTACATGATCATTTATGTAAATAATTACAACAGAACATGGTAAACAAAAGCATTCAAACACCATCCTATGGCACAAGGAACTCTGCCCAATATNTCTCTTATACACATCTCTATACTTGATATCAAGGATACAAAAAGGAAAAGGGAAAAAATGTACATGATCATTTATGTAAATAATTACAACAGAACATGGTAAACAAAAGCATTCAAACACCATCCTATGGCACAAGGAACTCTGCCCAATATAGTATAATAACTTAGATGGGAAAAGACGTTGAAAAAGGATGCATGAATATGTATAACTGAACCATCTGAAATCTAAAACTAACAACACCTGGGACTAACACATCATCATCCATCAGCTCTGCGTGCATCCTAAGTGACTTCAGTTGTGTCCGACTCTTTCTGACCATAAGGACCATAGCCCGCCAGGCCCCTCTGTCCATGCGATTCTCCAGGCAAGAATACTGGCGTGGGGTGCCGTTCCCTCCTCCAGGGGATCTTCCCAACCAACCCAGGGGCTGAACTCATGTCTCTTATATCTCCTGAATTGGCAGGCAGGTTCTTTACCTCTAGCATCACCTGGGAAGCTCAATCAACTATACTCCAATATAAAAATTTAAAAAATAATAAAGAAATGTTAGTATCAAACAACCCCCATCCTGTAGTTCTCACGAGCTTTGCTTACCTTTCTAACCTCATCTTGGTCACTACGTTCCTGCCTCGTTGGTTTTCTCTTTATTGCGAATACACTAAGTTCCTTTGCATCTCAGGCCCTTGAGCTTGTTTGCTCTTCCTGCATTGTTTTCCCCTACATTCACCTGCTGGTTAAATCCTATTCACCCTACAGTAATCAATATGAATATCATTTCCTCACAAAAACCTTAACTATCTCCTCTGATGAGTTTTTCTTCCTGTTACATGCTCTCAGTGCCCCCCTGTTCATTTAAACGTTAGCCCTTGCATGCTAAAGAATGTCACTCCCCGTCTGGTTCTAGAAGAATGAAATCACGAGCCACTGCAGTCACTGACCTTCAATACCCTCTAAAAGGAGTTCAGGGTGGAAATCAGGGAAGAAGCACTCTGTGCTTTGTGAAAAACTGGCATAAAAGGACTTCACACATATTTTCAGGAGAAAATTTTATGAAACACATTTCTTTCATCTTCTCATACCTAGAAAACTCTAAAATTATTAATGGAAACACATCTGCTCCTTGTGATTAGCACCAAACTTCTACCAAGATATGTGTGATTGATCACACGTATCCCCTTCTCCAAAATCTCTTATATACTGACTTCTCCCTCTGCTGGGGGGCGCTCCGCAGAAAGAGAGAGGCAGGGGAACTTCCCTCAGCAAAGCCGAGGGGCCCCGAGGAGAGGTGAGCCTGCTGTCCGCCAACCCAGCCCCCCCCCCGCCCCCGGCGAGCGAGAGGCAATCAGACACGACAGGGGTTCCGCTGAAGCAGCTCCGCTTTATTGCTGCGATCTCCCAGCTTATATAGACAAGCAGGGGTTTTTAGGAGGGACTTTCCATAGTTGCACCAATCACGTTAAAGGTCAAATCACATGCCTTCATTATAACAGGAGTCTATGGAGATCACGCACGGTCTGCGTGCACGGAAATCAAGAGAGCCAATCAAGAACTTTGACAAACAACACAGACCACGCCCCCATCTCTTCTGCCAGGCGCCATCTTAGGTTTTCGACCACAAAGCTCGTCCCTTTGTTTTCCGAGGGTTCCCATTCAGGGCCCCACATCCCTCTACCTCTTCAGAGCTATCTGAGAGTCTGTCTCCTGGGCTAAAGCCCTTAGTAAACCCCAAATAAACCTGAACTCACAGCTCTCATGTTGTATCTTTTATTTTTCAGTTGATACCCAAATCTCATTGTACTTAAATAATTATCCATGTAATTGCTTATTGTCTGTATCTCCCACTAGACTAGGCTGTGAGTGTGATGAAGACAGGATTACGTCAGTATTATTCAGTAGTATATTCCCCATGGACAGCACAGGGCCTGGAGTATAGAGTTGCTCAGTGAACATTTACAGAAGGAAGAGAGAAGAAAAAGAGAAAGGAAGATGAAGAAGAAGGGAAGGAGGGAGAAAGGAAGGAAGGAAGGCAAGCAGACAAGAAGATTGAATGTGCATTAAGAAAACAGCGACTTATCCTTGTTTATGGGAGTCAGAGGCATTAATTTTTGAGGTTTCTCTTTTCATCAAAGTTATTTATTGTCAGTTTCTTCATAACCCCTTTTCTGTTGTTAACTTATGGTGGTTCAAAGGGTGAAGAATCTGCCTGTAATGCAGGAGATGCAGGAGGTGTGAGCTCAACCTTTAGATCGAGAAGACCCCCTGGAGAGGGACACGGAAACTCACTCCAATATTCTTGCCTGGAAAATCTCATGGACAGAAGAGTTTGGTGGGCTACACTCCATAGGGTCCCAAAGAGTCAGACATGACTGAAGTGACTGAGCACAATAGTTGATTTACAACGTTGTGCCAATCTCTGCTGCAGAGCAAAGTGACTCAGTTATGCACATTTATATATACTTTTTAAAATATTCTTTTGCATTATGGTTTATCACAGAATATTCAGTATAGTTCCCTGTGCTATACAGTAGGGCTTTGTTGTCTCTCCATTCTATATCTAATAGCTTTCCTCTGCTAACCCCAAACTCCCAATCCTCCCCTTTGCCACTACCCCACTTGGCAACCACAAGTCTGTCCTCTATATCTGTGAGTCTGTTTCTATTTTGTAGATAGGTTCATTTGTGGCATATTTTAGATTCCATATATAAGTGATATATGGTATTTGTCTTTCTCTTTCTGACTGACTCAGTATGATAATCTCTGTTTACATCCATGTTGCTGCAAATGGCATTATTTCACTCTTTTTTATGGCTGAGTAGTATTCCCGTGTGTGTGTGTGTGTGTGTGTGTGTGTGTGTGTGTGTGTGTGTGTTGTACTGCACTAATGTACTTTTCAAGGTACTGGACTGTAAGATTAATTTTTTTATTTTTGTATTTGGTTTTTATGTATTATGTGTGTGAAAAATTTTATACATCTATTACAGTACAGTACTATATAGCTGACTGTGTTTGTTGGGTACCTAGGCTTACTCTGTTGGACTTATGAACAAAGAAAACTTACAAATGTACTCTCAGAACAGAATTTGTTCATGTGTAGATAATTACTTTATCTCTAGTTTCCAAACCAGGAAGCTGTGCTAGCACTAACTTTAAAGTGACCTCACAGTACAACCTCAGTTGGTTTCAATATGGGGCCTGCTGAATGCAGTTCCATACTCATCCCAACTCCTTCCCTCTTTAGTTAAATCTTTTGTGTTATACCTGTATCTGTGTCTGCATCTCTATCTTGATGATGGAGAAAGTAGAAAAGAAACATCAAAAATTTGATCCTTTAGGTGATGTGCAAAGCGCTTCTTCACTCAACCTGCCCTCCATTCCCATGAATAGTTACAAGTTACTCATAGAAAGTTACTGTCATCAGTCTTAGAGTAATGTGAGCAAAACTAACAATTCCATTCTCTCCAAGTTAATGCCTTCAGTCAGTTTTTTTACATTAATATAAAAAAGAAAGCAGGCAAGACATAATCAGTCTTTCTTAGAAGCTTCAACAGCAATCTAGTCTCTTTCAAATATCAAACAGCAACTCCTTCTCTACATTTCAAAAGATTAAGATAGCATTTGAAATTATCTTTTCATTCTACTTTTATTATAATGTTCCAATTTTAAGTTACTATAGTAACCACTTTGGATTTAAGTGAAAGCTTCATTATTGTCACTTTAATTGCTTGATTTTGTTTTCTATTCTATCTACATTGGAGTTAAAAAAATGGAAAATGGAAATATCTTTTACTATTCTCTGAACATTGTGGAGTGCAAAGACAATTCAGACAATGATTCTGTCTGACTATTACTGAAACTATCTGTTTATATACTAATCAATGATGTCTGTTTAGAAACATCAGATTTTGTACTAAAGCAGACCATTGTTCCATATAATTAAACAAAGGGATTCTGGTAACTAATATTCAACACTTCACTAAAAAAGCATGCAACTACTTCTGTGATATTTAATTATTAAAAACATTTATTTGTTACTTATTTTGAGGAATGTAAAGATAATGGTCATGATATTTACATCATAACACAATTTGTGCATTCAGAGAGAGGACTCCATAATGAATTAGTCTGATTTAGTCATAATATTCATCAAAGTTACCAGTTAATATAATTTATGTTGTCCAATTCTCTTTTTAAAAAATTTCCTATGTGTCTGATTATCTTCAACTGTTTTACCAGTTATCGCCCTTAAAAAACTGTCTGTGGCCTTTGGGTCCCATGTCTTAGCAGGCAGCAGCGGAGCAGCACTCTCTAAGCTTCACTATGCCACTCAAGGATGACAAGAAGAATAAAGATGCCAGAAAGCTAGCAAAGAAAGACAAAGACCCTGGGGACAAACTTGGCAAGGCCAAACAGAAGAGGTGGTCCAAAGGCAAATTTGGGGATAAGCTCAGTAACTTCAATTTGTTTGACAGAGCAACGTATGACAAAGTTTATAAGGAAGTTCCCAGCTGCAAGCTTAAAACTGCAGCTGTGGTCTCTGAGAAACAAGATTTGTAGTTCCATGGCCAGAGCAGCCCTTCCGGAGCTCCTTAGTAAAGGACTTTTAAAACTGGTTTCAAAGCACAGAGCTCAAACTAACTTACACCAGAAACACCAAGAGTGGAGATGCCTCGACTGCTGGTGAAGATGTATGAACAGGTCCCACCAACAATACATTTTGAAAAATAAAACTTTATTAAATCAAAAACGATTGTTTGTGGAGATTCTCCAAGGCTTGTAATAAGTGTACTTTCCTTCTTCTGGCCTTGTTTTGGGGGCTCTACAAGTTGGGGATCGCATCAAGCAAAATTCTTTGATGATCTATGCTATATATTCCTAGGGTACAAATCTGCCATATATTCCTAGGATACAGATCTTCTCAGGAGTATTTTATCCCCCTTCCTTTCCCTTCATTTGCTCTGTTTAGGTTGGAGGATCAGGATGTGACCAATTAGTTCCGCTTTATCCTAATCATGATAGTGTGTACCCTGGGAAGGCAGCTTCATGTAGGTAAATGTATTATGCAGAAGTCCCTACATTGAATGTGCTCTGTGCCTTGAATTCTATCACCCTCACCCCTCCAATGTCTTCAAGGCAAAAGCAACTTTGACTCAAATAATCTGCTAGCCTCTTTGGTCAAAGTGTTAGTCTCTCAGTCATGTCCAACTCTTTTGTGACCCCATGGGCTATAACCCACAAGGCTCCTCTGTCCATAGAATTCTCCAGGCAAAAACACTGGAGTGGGTTGCCATTTCCTTCTCCGGGGGTTTTTCCCGACCCAGGGATCAAACCTGCATCTCTTACATCTCCTGTATTGTAGGCGAATTCTTTACCATCTGAGCCTCCAGGGAAGCCCATGCTTCCCCTTAGAGCGGGCCTGCTAGGACTGCATTTTCTTTTCAACTCCTCCACGGTTTTTTTTTAGGGTAAGTTTCATATGCAAATTTATTTATTTTTGGCCACACCAAGTGGTTTGCAGGATCTCAGTTTCCTGACAAGGGACTGAACCACAGTCATGGCAGTGAAAACCCAGAATCCTAACCACTAGGCCACCACAGAATCCCTGAAAATTCTCAGTGCTTGTAAGGTGATTTATTCAGTTGTTTTCAGCCAAAGAATTTGATCCAAATAACCTGCTGCCTAGTTTGCCCTTATGGGAAATAGCTATTACACTTTTATTGCATGAAATTATGCATTTGTATTTAACAACTGTGATACTTCAGGAGATTCACTCCTAGCTGGTTTCCCAACCACCTCCACCTAATCTTGAGCTGCCTTGTGGCGGCCAAAGTCCAGCCTCATGCAGGAAAGCTGTTGAGGGCAACTGGCTGAATCAGACAGTAGAGACAGAATTTCCTCAGGAGCCTTGTCTCAAGTGCCCTGCTGCCTTTGAATTCCAACGTGCGTCTGTGACAATGAAGGCAGAGTCCAAACTCTGGCACAAATAAGTGTATAAGCTTGGGCCAAGTTTGTTACTAGCCAGAACAATGGATGTGATTCCGGAAAGAACAAATCAATGACACTGGACACCACAGCTCTGAGGGCAGGATCATGAAGAAAGTAGTATTTTATATCTTACAAAGGAACAGGAAATTCACATTTACCAAAGACATAGTTTAGGCATTAACATACTTTCTTACAGTGGAGAGGGAAATGGCAACCCGCTCTAGCATACTTGCCTGGGAAATCCCATGGACAAAGGAACCTGGTGGGCTCCAGTCCATGGGGTCATGAGAGTTGGTCACGACTGAGCGACTGAGCATGCATGCGCACACTTCCTTATATATACTTAGATATATATATAATTAAAGCTTGTTGAAATTGCCCAATATAAACCGAAAGGAAGTACAGAAATGCATTGCAAATATGAAAAAGCACTAAAGTTAAAATCACAAGAATGTGCTATTCTTCTCTTCGCATATTTACATCAAGGTCATCTGAAATTCACTGAGGATTAACTTGTTGCTTTTACATGTACATAAATAACACATTTTACCTAAGATACTGGACTTTCTATGAAAATAACTAGTCCATTAATATTAGTTCAGTGCCTTTACAAACGAATAAGCTGAAACACAAAGTAAGATTTATTTATCCGAAAACAAACTGAACCAGGATTTTAATTTATTAGTGAAACAAAATTATTACTCTTCTACTAAAAATTATTTGCATAATATCCCACAGTTTATAAAGCACTTACACACCCAACATCTTATTTAATCCTTTCAACAGCCCTATGAGGTAAACATTACCACCATTTTACAGATTAAAGACTCATTTAGAATATTGTTGTTATTTAGTCACTAAGTCATGTCCACCCTTTTTGCAACCCCATGGACTATAGCCTACCAGGTTCCTCTGTCCATGAGATTTCCCAGGCAAGAATACTGGAGTGGATTGCCATTTCCTTCTCCAGGGGATCTTCCCAACCTGGAGACCAAACCTGTGTCTCCTGTGTTGGCAGGCAGATTCTTTACCACTGAGCCACCAGGGAAGCCCCATTTAAAATATACATCTTCCTAAGTTCACAGAATAAATCAGGGGCAAATCAGTCTTAAATTCAGTCATCTGACTTACAGTCCAGTGCTTTTTACACTGCTTATAATTTACATTGTTCTCATCACTGCAGAAATCACTACTAGCATCATCATAGGAAAAAAAGCAACCCTTATAACTCTACACCATGTGTGCAGATAATCCATGAAAAAATACAAGTTTCATGAACTTTCAGTTCAAGTTTGTCAATCAAAAGATTCTATATTTACATGTGTACTCAGTAGTGTTCAACTCTTTGGGACTCCCTGGACTGTAGCCTGCCAACTTTTCTGACCATGGGATATTCCAGGGAAGAATACCAGAGTGGGTTGTCATTTCCTTCTCCAGAGGATCTTCCTGACCCAGAGGTCAAACCCCCTTGTCTCTTGTATCTCTGGCATTGGCAGGTGGATTCCTTACCACTGTACCACTTGGGAAGCCCTATAGACAGAGGAATTCCTCCATGATTAATTCATAGCAATGCTTAGAAAATACTCTCCAAGTCTAAATGAACAACATTTCAACTATCTAATAAGGGAATTTTACCTTCTAACAAAAAGAGGTTTTCCCTCCATACAAGTGAAGTTAAATCCTAGCTTAAGGCCAGATAGTTAAATTATCTTTGTCGTCCTTAAACCTAGAAGTTACTCTTCTTAACTAAATTCACAGAAACACTCTACATACTTAAAGAATT
Source organism: Raphicerus campestris (assembly GCA_006410735.1). Taxonomy (NCBI): domain Eukaryota; kingdom Metazoa; phylum Chordata; class Mammalia; order Artiodactyla; family Bovidae; genus Raphicerus; species Raphicerus campestris. The sequence goes on along the minus strand of SJYW01043292.1, from coordinate 117,162 downwards.
TTCATTTAGTGTTACATCAGCTTTCACCTTTACTTCATGGCTGAAACTTTGAATGAATGCCAATAAATCATGACTGAGATGAACAAGATCCTTAGAAGCAGAATAATCAAGACATATGCATTTGAGAGACCTGGAAGTATAAATGAATGTTACCTACTCCTTCAATTTTGCTTGCATTAAATTTACATTTATTCTGCCTAAAATTATTAAGACTTAGATTTGATATACTTCCTAAGTCATTAGTGCTAAAGATATCATACCATTTTTGAGGAAATATTTAAACATTATATAAATATTGACCTATAAACTATGCATTTGTAGGAACTTCTCAATACAGTTAATAATTCTGTTAAATCCCAGTGTTTTTATTTCTTTCTACAGACTATAACATTCCAATGACATTAATCTCTATATCAATGCATTCATTAACAATTCATTTCATATTTGTAAGTTAAAACTTAACTTTACAGTACATATTCCAAGTTTATAGGCCAAAAGGATTATTTTTCTCTAATTGACATTGAAACAAATGATTAGCATGCTACAGTACTTGTCCAACTCTTTTATATTCATTAATTATTCAGGATTAATTCTGTGAAAATCCAGAGAATGCTCATGATGATGAGCTTTTAAGATATACAACTGTTCCAGGAGATAAGAAATGTTCATGAATTTATCATGTGTTGAAATATACTATAAAGCTCTTGACTGCTAGAAATATCTTCTATATTTTTAAAAATATAATTACTAAATGTTGGTGGAGAATGCACATTTGCCCATTAACACTCAAATACAATTTTCTGAACTATTAAGATTTATTAACCTTGTGCAAAGTTATATACAAGCTATTCAAATGCTTTTTATTTGTGAAGTACTTTATATATACATTTGGGCTTCCCTGGTGCCTCAGATGGTATAGAATCTGCCTGCAATGTGGGAGACCCAGGTTCAATCCCTGGGTGGGGAAGATCTCCCTGAGAAGAGAATGACAACCCACTTGATTATTCTTGCCTGGAGAATTTCATGGACAGAGGAGCCTGGCAGGCTATGGNGGTATAGAATCTGCCTGCAATGTGGGAGACCCAGGTTCAATCCCTGGGTGGGGAAGATCTCCCTGAGAAGAGAATGACAACCCACTTGATTATTCTTGCCTGGAGAATTTCATGGACAGAGGAGCCTGGCAGGCTATGGTCCCTGGGGTTGCAAGAGTTGGACACAACTGAGCGACTTTCCCTTGTATTATTTCACATGCATTGTCTCATCTGATCCTCTTAACAATCCTGGCAATACGGGGAGCAGTTAGTAAGCCCATTATAAAGGAAGAGAAGACATGCCCCTACTAGAAGCCCAGCAGAGGAAGTGTCAACTCTATGTCAGGTACAGTAGTAGGTGCTTATGATGTAATGAACAAGCTGCATAATCAGACTGTTTTTGATCTAGCAGAGAAGACAATTAAACAAGCATTAAGAATAAGTTGTGGTGCCAATAGAGGAATCAAAGATGCTACAGATGCTCAGAAAATGCAATGTAACTTCATCTTAGAGCAGTCAGGAAAGTGTCATTGAAAGAAGACAGATTTGGCAGACACAAAATCAGAAACTTCCTTGCAGGATATGCTCACTGGTTTGTATCTTATTGTGAAGGCTGTAGGAGCAGTGGGAGAAAAATGAGAGGAGATACTGGAAACACGAGTCTGAGATATAAAAAACATTTTTGAAAATTATACTAGCATTCATTAGCCACTTAAAGGTGGGGCAGGAATTGTGGTGAATCTATTCCTGCAATCTACATTTTATTACATCCTTACATCAACCTTGGGAGTTAGTTTCTAGTGGTATTGACATTATTACTAGCAGTAGTAATGGTAGCGTTCGACCTAAATGTCTAAATAGTTGATGATTACTTAAATACTGTGTAACAGGTATATAGCAAACATAGTAATATCCCATCTCATATAAAATAAAAGAAAATGTCATACAAACGGTCCATCCTCAAAAAAGTAATGAGTGATTGTTATGGATTGATTTGTATCTCCCCCAGATTCATGTATTAAAGCTCTCCCACTGTGATTGCATTTGGAGATAGGGCCTTTAAGAAGATCCCAAGAGTGAGGCCCTAATCCAATGTGACTGGCATCCTTAGAAGAAAAGGAAGGAGACACCTGGGCTATGGAAGCACCAAAAAAAAAAAAAAAAGGCCATGTGAGGACACAGTAAGAAGATGGCCAACCACAAGCCAAGGAGAGAGGCCTCAGGAAAAACCAAACATGCTGACATCTTAATCTTGGACTTCTAACCTCTAGAACTGTGAAAAGTAACTTACTGTTGTCTAAGACCCCCAGTCTGTAAGATTGTGCTGTACCCCACAGTCCTGCACCTGCCCAGCTGTGCAAAGGAAGAACTCAGAGCTGGTGACAGAGACGCTGATGACTTGTTGAACTGGGTATCATACAAGCCAGAAGCCAAAGTCCGGGAGCAGCACCCCACACCCCAGCACATGTGGGTGTGCAGCCAAGGGCAAGCAGGGCACGGCAGCAGTCTTCGCTATACAGCGCCCAGAGGAGGCGGCTACAAGCTAGAGGGAGCCTGATGCCAGCAGAGCTCCTCCATTGCAAGGGCAGCCAAGGCAAGGACTGCTCTTTTCCTATTGATGGCCGAATATACGGGGCCTTTCTAGTCCCAGGGCTAGAACAATCATTAACTGAGGGTCAGGCCAATCACACAGACAGTTACTGATGAAATTTTCAGCATAGGAGAAGGAGGTAATCATGCACAGAAAGTAGGGGCAGGGCCAGGTAGGGAAAAGGTTGCACAGAGAGCAAGAGAGCAGCCATGTTCTGGGCCTTGGCCATACCTCGCAAGAGCAGAATAACACGGTCACATTGTTCAGTTTCAACCAAGTCATCATGTTGACCAGCCCACTTTCAGCCAAAAGAAAAAATAATTGTTTTGGAAAACATTTTGCTTATTTGTTTGCTTTAGGTTTTGTATTTTCTAGTGAGAGGAGGGTGGATACTCTGCCCTAAGCCTCAGCAGAGTGTGAGCCCACGGGTACAGGTGTGGAAGAAAAGGAAACCAAGCCTATGTCCAAGGCACTCACACCTAATACATACATGTCAATTCCTCAGAAGATTTCTTACACCTTGTAAGTGTAGTACATAATATTGTTTGTTTAGTTGCTAGGTTGTGTCCGACTTTTTATGACCACATGGACTGTAGCCTGCCAGGCTGCTCTGTCCATGGGATTTCCCAGGGAAGAATACCGGAGGGGTTGCCATTCCTTTCTCCAAGGGATCTTTCCAACTCAGGAATCGAACCTATGTCTTCTACATTGGCAAGCAGATTCTTTACCACTGAGCCACCAAGGAAGCCCAAAGGGGAGGTGGTATATATATTTTAAATGTCATTATATATGAGAGTATGGGGGGTCATCATTTGTTTTACAAAGATGGTATTACAACATACAGATCTTTTTGGAAGGAGGATCATGTTTTCCTAATAGGTGAGACATAACAATGTATTTCATTAAGTCTTTAAATGCACTTGATTGAGAGATGCATTATTACTTTGTGCACCACTAAGAAGAAAAGCTGGGCTTCCCAGGTGGATGAGACAGTAAAGGATTTGCCAACAGTGTGGGAGACGTGGGTTTGATCCCTGTGTCAGGAAGATTCCCTGGAGATGAGAATGGCAACTCACTCCAGTATTCTTGTCTGGAGAATCCCATGGACAGCAGAGCTTCGCAGGCTATGGTCCATAGGGTTGCAAAGAGTCAGACACAACTGAGCGACTTTCACTTTTTGCAAAGAAATAAAAAGTGTTACCAGCTAAATATGACACAATGTTTTCTTCTCATTTAGTCTTCATACTATTGAAAGATTTATTTGAGACATATTTACACATAGAATTTTATGCTATATTATGCATATGTTTGTTTTAAAAACTTTAAAGAACTAAATTAGTTACAGTATTCTGTTTAAAAAAACTTTCTCAGGAGTCCAATTCTTCTGCACACTCTCAAGTCAGAGTTATAACCCATGGGTTTATACCCATCTTTTCCTGTGTCATCAAGAGCATTGGCGGTGGGTCACTTCTTTAAGAAGGGCTTCACTATCATCACTGGGATTCATTTGAAGCTATGTACACCCATTCTGCAATTCTTGATGCTGCAGTCATCTTGATCATATCAGAAAGTGTTAATACAAAGTTTTCAAAAAACAGTTAGGGGAATTCCCTGGTGGTCCAGTTAGGTTAGAACTCTGTGCTTTCACTGCCAAGGGCCTGGGTGCAATCCCTGGTTGGGGGACTAAGATCCCACAAGCTGCACAGTGCAGCGGAAACCACAAAACTGTCAGGACTCATATTCTTTTCTCCAATGATTTGCTTGAGTGAAATATTGAACATTTGTAGTTCTTAGCCATGCTTCTGGGAGAAGGCAATGGCAGCCCACTCCAGTACTCTTGCCTGGAAAATCCCATGGACAGAGGAGCCTGGTAGGCTGCAGTCCATGGGGTCGCTAAGAGTCAGGCACGACTGAACGACTTCCCTTTCACTTTTCACTTTCATGCATTGGAGAAGGAAATGGCAACCCACTCCAGTGTTCTTGCCTGGAGACTCCCAGGGACGGGGGAGCCTGGTGGGCTGCCGTCTATGGGGTCGCACAGAGTCGGACACGACTGAAGCGACTTAGCAGCAACAGCAGCCGTACTCCTGGGAGCAACAGCCGTTTTCGTGCGTATGCAGTGGGGTAACTATGTGCTGTGCTATGCTTAGTCGTTCAGTTGTGTCCGACTCTTTTTTTTTTTTTTGAGATTTTTTTTTTAATACTTTATTCTACTTTACAATACTGTATTGGTTTTGCCATACATTGACATGAATCAGCCACAGGTGTACACGATCTCCCAATGCCAAAGGCCCCTCCTACCACCCACCCCACACCATCTCCCCGGATCATCCCGCACACCAGCCCCAAGCATCCTGTATCCTGTATTGAACATAGACTGGCGCTTCGTTTCTTATATGAAAGTATACATGTTTCAGTGCCATTCTCCCAAATCATCCCACCCTCTCCCTCTCCCTCAGAAGCCAAAAGTCCGTTCTATACCTCTGTGTCTCTTTTGTTGTCTCACATATAGGGTCATCATTACTATCTTTCTAAATTCCATATATATGTGTCAGTATACTGTATTGGTGTTTTTCTTTCTGGCTTACTTCACTCTGTATAATCGGCTCCAGTTTCATCCATCTCATTAGAACTGA
>SJYW01043292.1:99746-109957 GCA_006410735.1 Raphicerus campestris | reverse complement strand
AAAATAAACAAATGGGATCTAATTAAAATTAAAAGCTTCTGCACAACAAAGGAAACTGTAAGTAAGGTGAAAAGACAGCCTTCTGAATGGGAGAAAACAATAGCAAATGAAGCAACTGACAAACAACTAATCTCAAAGATATATAAGCAACTTATGCAGCTCAACTCCAGAAAAATAAACGACCCATCAAAAATGGGCCAAAGATCTAAACAGGCATTTCTCCAAAGAAGACATACGGATGGCTAACAAACACATGAAAAGATGCTCAGCATCACTCATTATCAGAGAAATGCAAATCAAGACCACAATGAGGTACCATTTCACACCAGTCAGAATGGCTGCGATCCAAAAATCTACAAGCAATAAGTGCTGGAGAGGATGTGGAGAAAAGGGAACCCTCTTACACTGTTGATGGGAATGCAAACTAGTACAGCCATTATGGAAAACAGTGTGGAGATTCCTTAAAAAATTGCAAATAGAACTGCCGTATGACCCAGCAATCCCACTGCCAGTGTCCGACTCTTTGCAACCCCGTGAACTGCAGTCCTCCAGGCTCCTCTGTGAGGATTCTCCAGGCAAGAATACCGGAGTGGGTTGCCGTGCCTTCCTCCAGGGTGGGTGACTGTAGTTTTACTGTTACATAGCCCACAGTGACTGTAGAATGTCATCAATTCTAAGGTACGTTCCAACTTTAGAAATGAAAATCTGACAGAAAAAAATGTGTTTGAACTAATACAATATTGTAACCCATTATTCTGATTTTTAAAAATTTCCCTGACTGCCACTGAGCTTAGTAGGAGGAGGATTTAGTCTTCTGTGATTTTTTTATCTCCTTCATTTTTCTACTAGGCTATTTTCTCTCTCCCTCTTTTTTTTTTGTCATTTTATAACAGTTCTTATATATATGATAGATTTAACTCTTTGTTATCATCAGTACTAGAATTTTCCCAAATCTGTAATTTATCTACTGACTTACTGGACTTTTTCTCATACCAAATAGTTTCATTTTTATATAGTCAATATGTATACTTTTTTAAATAACTTTTGGTTCTCCTGCCTTGCCAATGTCTCTTCTTTCCCAAGCTGTAAATATAGTCACTTTATTTTGCTTCCGTGATTTTTATTTTGTTTGCTTACACATAGTATTTAACTCACCGATCTATTTCTCTGGTGTTTTTTTAAAGTATGTTTTGAAATTGGAATCTAACATTATTTTCTTCCATATAGATAGCCAGTTGTCCCAGAACCATATATCAAGTATTTCATCCTTTTCCCACTGAATTTGAAATACCGTCTTTGTTATAGATTATCTTCTCATATACATTAGGGTAGATTCCATTCTATGTGGTAGATTCCATTCTTCAGATTCATCTTGAATTTATTCTTAGGCAAATGGTTATCCAGTTGTTTACAGTTATATACTGAATAATCATGCCTTTTCCACTGAGTTGAAATGCCATGTGTTTCTGTTCCATTCATCCCTCAACTTTGGCACCAGCATCACCCCATTTCAATTTTTGCCCCTCTATACTATATTTTTATATCTAGCAGACAAGTCATCTCTTCCCATTCTTTTATTCTTCCTTATCAGAATTTAACTGGATATCTTCTCATGTTTATTCTTTCATATGAACTCAGAGATGCTCTGGTCATGCAACATCTCTCTCCCCACACACATAGATACCAAATAAATAATAAATACTGTGAAGTGGTTTTGATTAACAGTGTGTTGCATGAAAAGATGGGTCTCTCCATTCAAATACACTTTCTATAATATGTTCCTCCATTTACTAAAGTGTTCTTTCATGTCTTTCGTTGAGCTTTGTAGCTGGCTTAATCTGTTGATGTACATGTTTTTGTAAACTTTATTTTTTTTTTGTTAATATAGTGCTTTTTAAAATTTTATTATCAAATGAATTAGCATTAAAATATTAGAACATTTTGGTTTTAGTATATTAATGTCATAGTTTTGTACTTCATTTTCTGGGCATTACAGATAGAGAATTGCACCACTTATGAATAATAAATTTTTGTATTTTTATTTACATTTGAATTTGTATGTTCATATTTTAGAAACTCATGGACAAACATATCTATATTATGTTAAACAACAGAGATGGTGAACAATCCCATTTGTTTTGAATTTTAACAGGAATGCTTTTGGTATTTCCTCATTAAGTATGATGCTAGTTTTAACTTGCATTAGTTTTTTTTATCATGTGAAGAAATTCTCTATTAATATTTTACCAGGGGTTTTCTTCAGGAATATCTGTTGGGTTCTTCCCCTCAAAAGATATTTAAGCATCTGTTGAAATATCTTTCTCCATTGATTTATTTTGAACTAATATTAGTTTCTTAATATTGAGCCATCTGTGTTAATGGTATAACATTTACTTAATCAGCAAATATTAATCTTTGAATATATCATTAGATTCAATTTGTTTTGTCATTTAAGATTTGTACACCAATATTTACAATTGGTGTCGAACAGCTGTCAAAATTTGTGCTGTCAAATTTTGGCAACAGGTTTATACTAGCTTTGTAAAATAATTCTTAAAAGCTCTCTTTCTATCTTTATGATCTCTCACTTGGAAGTTTTTAAATAACGTAGAATGAAATTGTCTTGACAGGTGGCTTTTACAAGGTGTTTTCTTTGATAAGTCTCAATTATAATCGTTTTCTACCTCTCCTTGGGTTGATTTTAATAATTAATATTGCCCCAAATATTCATGCATGATGCTGAGATTTTCAGATTTTTTATACTTTTTTAAAAGTGAATTTCTATCTCTAGTTATACCACTTATTATTTCCTCAGTCAGTTCATCAGTTCAGTAGCTCATTCGTGTTTGACTCTTTGTGACCCCATGGACTGGAGCAAGCCAGGCTTCTGTGTCCATCACCAACTGCCGGGCTTGCTCAGACACATGTGCATTGAGTTGGTGATGCCATCCAGCCATCTCACCTCTGTCGTCCCCTCCTCCTCCTGTCTTCAGTCTTTCCCAGCATCAGGGTCTTTTCAATTGAGTCGGTTCTTCACATCAGTTGATCAAAGTATTGGGGTTTCAGCTTCAACATCAGTTCTTCCAAACAGCATCCAGGACTGATCTTTAGGATGGACTGGTTAGATCTCCTTGCAGTCCAAGGGACTCTCAAGAGTCTTCTCCAACACCACAGTTCAAGAGCATCCACTTTTCGGCACTCAGCTTTCTTTACAGTCCAACTCTCTCATCCATACACGACTACTGGAAAAACCGTAGCTTTGACTATATGGACCTTTGTTGGCAAAGTAATGTCTCTGCTTTTTAATATGCTGTCTAGGTTGGTCATAGATTTTCTTCCAAGGAGCAAGCATATTTTCAGGATCTGCAGTGATTTTGAATCCCAAGAAAATAAAGGCTGTCTCTGTTTCCATTGTTTCCCCATCTATTTGCCATGAAGTGACGGGACCGGATGCCATGATGTTAGTCTTTTGAATGTTGAGTTTTAAGCTAGCTTTTTCACTTTCTTCTTACACTTTCATCAAGAGGCTCTTCAGTTCCTCTTCACTTCTCATAAGAGTGGAATCATATGCATATCTGAGGCTCTTGATATTTCTCCCAGCAATCTTGATTCTAGCTTGTGCTACATCCAGCCTGGCATTTCTCATGATGTACTCTGCATATAAGTGAAATAAGCAGGGTGACAATATACAGCCTTGATGTACTCCTTTCCCTATTTGGAACCAGTCTGTTGTTCCAAGTCCACTTCTAACTGTTGCTTCTTGATGTGCATACAAATTTCTCAGAAAGTAGGTCAGGTGGTCTTGTATTCCCACCTCCTTCAGAATTTTCCACAGTTTGTGGTGATCCACACAGCCAAAGCCTTTGACATAGTCAATAAAGTAAAAGTAGATGTTTTTCTGGAACTCTCTTGCTTTTTTGATGTTCCAGTGGATGTTGGCAATTTGATCTCTGGTTCCTCTGCCTTTTCTAAATCCAGCTTGAATGTCTGAAAGTTCACGGTTCATGTACTGTTGAAGCATAGCTTGGAGAATTTTGAACATTATTTTGCTAGCATGTGAGATGAGTACAATTGTGTGGTAGTTTGAACATTCTTTGGCATTGCCTTTCTTTGTGATTGAAATGAAAACTGACCTTTTCCAGTCCNAAGCTTCTGCACAACAAAGGAAACTGTAAGTAAGGTGAAAAGACAGCCTTCTGAATGGGAGAAAACAATAGCAAATGAAGCAACTGACAAACAACTAATCTCAAAGATATATAAGCAACTTATGCAGCTCAACTCCAGAAAAATAAACGACCCATCAAAAATGGGCCAAAGATCTAAACAGGCATTTCTCCAAAGAAGACATACGGATGGCTAACAAACACATGAAAAGATGCTCAGCATCACTCATTATCAGAGAAATGCAAATCAAGACCACAATGAGGTACCATTTCACACCAGTCAGAATGGCTGCGATCCAAAAATCTACAAGCAATAAGTGCTGGAGAGGATGTGGAGAAAAGGGAACCCTCTTACACTGTTGATGGGAATGCAAACTAGTACAGCCATTATGGAAAACAGTGTGGAGATTCCTTAAAAAATTGCAAATAGAACTGCCGTATGACCCAGCAATCCCACTGCCAGTGTCCGACTCTTTGCAACCCCGTGAACTGCAGTCCTCCAGGCTCCTCTGTGAGGATTCTCCAGGCAAGAATACCGGAGTGGGTTGCCGTGCCTTCCTCCAGGGTGGGTGACTGTAGTTTTACTGTTACATAGCCCACAGTGACTGTAGAATGTCATCAATTCTAAGGTACGTTCCAACTTTAGAAATGAAAATCTGACAGAAAAAAATGTGTTTGAACTAATACAATATTGTAACCCATTATTCTGATTTTTAAAAATTTCCCTGACTGCCACTGAGCTTAGTAGGAGGAGGATTTAGTCTTCTGTGATTTTTTTATCTCCTTCATTTTTCTACTAGGCTATTTTCTCTCTCCCTCTTTTTTTTTTGTCATTTTATAACAGTTCTTATATATATGATAGATTTAACTCTTTGTTATCATCAGTACTAGAATTTTCCCAAATCTGTAATTTATCTACTGACTTACTGGACTTTTTCTCATACCAAATAGTTTCATTTTTATATAGTCAATATGTATACTTTTTTAAATAACTTTTGGTTCTCCTGCCTTGCCAATGTCTCTTCTTTCCCAAGCTGTAAATATAGTCACTTTATTTTGCTTCCGTGATTTTTATTTTGTTTGCTTACACATAGTATTTAACTCACCGATCTATTTCTCTGGTGTTTTTTTAAAGTATGTTTTGAAATTGGAATCTAACATTATTTTCTTCCATATAGATAGCCAGTTGTCCCAGAACCATATATCAAGTATTTCATCCTTTTCCCACTGAATTTGAAATACCGTCTTTGTTATAGATTATCTTCTCATATACATTAGGGTAGATTCCATTCTATGTGGTAGATTCCATTCTTCAGATTCATCTTGAATTTATTCTTAGGCAAATGGTTATCCAGTTGTTTACAGTTATATACTGAATAATCATGCCTTTTCCACTGAGTTGAAATGCCATGTGTTTCTGTTCCATTCATCCCTCAACTTTGGCACCAGCATCACCCCATTTCAATTTTTGCCCCTCTATACTATATTTTTATATCTAGCAGACAAGTCATCTCTTCCCATTCTTTTATTCTTCCTTATCAGAATTTAACTGGATATCTTCTCATGTTTATTCTTTCATATGAACTCAGAGATGCTCTGGTCATGCAACATCTCTCTCCCCACACACATAGATACCAAATAAATAATAAATACTGTGAAGTGGTTTTGATTAACAGTGTGTTGCATGAAAAGATGGGTCTCTCCATTCAAATACACTTTCTATAATATGTTCCTCCATTTACTAAAGTGTTCTTTCATGTCTTTCGTTGAGCTTTGTAGCTGGCTTAATCTGTTGATGTACATGTTTTTGTAAACTTTATTTTTTTTTTGTTAATATAGTGCTTTTTAAAATTTTATTATCAAATGAATTAGCATTAAAATATTAGAACATTTTGGTTTTAGTATATTAATGTCATAGTTTTGTACTTCATTTTCTGGGCATTACAGATAGAGAATTGCACCACTTATGAATAATAAATTTTTGTATTTTTATTTACATTTGAATTTGTATGTTCATATTTTAGAAACTCATGGACAAACATATCTATATTATGTTAAACAACAGAGATGGTGAACAATCCCATTTGTTTTGAATTTTAACAGGAATGCTTTTGGTATTTCCTCATTAAGTATGATGCTAGTTTTAACTTGCATTAGTTTTTTTTATCATGTGAAGAAATTCTCTATTAATATTTTACCAGGGGTTTTCTTCAGGAATATCTGTTGGGTTCTTCCCCTCAAAAGATATTTAAGCATCTGTTGAAATATCTTTCTCCATTGATTTATTTTGAACTAATATTAGTTTCTTAATATTGAGCCATCTGTGTTAATGGTATAACATTTACTTAATCAGCAAATATTAATCTTTGAATATATCATTAGATTCAATTTGTTTTGTCATTTAAGATTTGTACACCAATATTTACAATTGGTGTCGAACAGCTGTCAAAATTTGTGCTGTCAAATTTTGGCAACAGGTTTATACTAGCTTTGTAAAATAATTCTTAAAAGCTCTCTTTCTATCTTTATGATCTCTCACTTGGAAGTTTTTAAATAACGTAGAATGAAATTGTCTTGACAGGTGGCTTTTACAAGGTGTTTTCTTTGATAAGTCTCAATTATAATCGTTTTCTACCTCTCCTTGGGTTGATTTTAATAATTAATATTGCCCCAAATATTCATGCATGATGCTGAGATTTTCAGATTTTTTATACTTTTTTAAAAGTGAATTTCTATCTCTAGTTATACCACTTATTATTTCCTCAGTCAGTTCATCAGTTCAGTAGCTCATTCGTGTTTGACTCTTTGTGACCCCATGGACTGGAGCAAGCCAGGCTTCTGTGTCCATCACCAACTGCCGGGCTTGCTCAGACACATGTGCATTGAGTTGGTGATGCCATCCAGCCATCTCACCTCTGTCGTCCCCTCCTCCTCCTGTCTTCAGTCTTTCCCAGCATCAGGGTCTTTTCAATTGAGTCGGTTCTTCACATCAGTTGATCAAAGTATTGGGGTTTCAGCTTCAACATCAGTTCTTCCAAACAGCATCCAGGACTGATCTTTAGGATGGACTGGTTAGATCTCCTTGCAGTCCAAGGGACTCTCAAGAGTCTTCTCCAACACCACAGTTCAAGAGCATCCACTTTTCGGCACTCAGCTTTCTTTACAGTCCAACTCTCTCATCCATACACGACTACTGGAAAAACCGTAGCTTTGACTATATGGACCTTTGTTGGCAAAGTAATGTCTCTGCTTTTTAATATGCTGTCTAGGTTGGTCATAGATTTTCTTCCAAGGAGCAAGCATATTTTCAGGATCTGCAGTGATTTTGAATCCCAAGAAAATAAAGGCTGTCTCTGTTTCCATTGTTTCCCCATCTATTTGCCATGAAGTGACGGGACCGGATGCCATGATGTTAGTCTTTTGAATGTTGAGTTTTAAGCTAGCTTTTTCACTTTCTTCTTACACTTTCATCAAGAGGCTCTTCAGTTCCTCTTCACTTCTCATAAGAGTGGAATCATATGCATATCTGAGGCTCTTGATATTTCTCCCAGCAATCTTGATTCTAGCTTGTGCTACATCCAGCCTGGCATTTCTCATGATGTACTCTGCATATAAGTGAAATAAGCAGGGTGACAATATACAGCCTTGATGTACTCCTTTCCCTATTTGGAACCAGTCTGTTGTTCCAAGTCCACTTCTAACTGTTGCTTCTTGATGTGCATACAAATTTCTCAGAAAGTAGGTCAGGTGGTCTTGTATTCCCACCTCCTTCAGAATTTTCCACAGTTTGTGGTGATCCACACAGCCAAAGCCTTTGACATAGTCAATAAAGTAAAAGTAGATGTTTTTCTGGAACTCTCTTGCTTTTTTGATGTTCCAGTGGATGTTGGCAATTTGATCTCTGGTTCCTCTGCCTTTTCTAAATCCAGCTTGAATGTCTGAAAGTTCACGGTTCATGTACTGTTGAAGCATAGCTTGGAGAATTTTGAACATTATTTTGCTAGCATGTGAGATGAGTACAATTGTGTGGTAGTTTGAACATTCTTTGGCATTGCCTTTCTTTGTGATTGAAATGAAAACTGACCTTTTCCAGTCCCGTGGTCACTACTGAGTTCTCCAAATTTGTTGGCATATTGAGTGCAGCACTTTTACACCATCATCTTTTAGGATTTGAAACAGTTCAACTGGAGTTCTATCACCCCCACTAGCTTTGCTTGTAGTGATGCTTCCTGAGGCCCACTTGACTTTGTATCCAGTAAGTCTGGCTCTAGATTAGTGATCTTTTCATTTTGCCTTTTCATACTGTGCATGGGGTTCTCAAAGCAAGAATAGTGAAGTGGCTTGTATGGATGTGAGAGTTGGACTGTGAAGAAAGTTAAACAAAGAAGAATTGATGCTTTTGAACTGTAGTGTTGGAGAAGGCTCTTGAGAGTCCCTTGGACTGCAAGGAGATCCAACCAGTCCATTCTAAAGGAGATCAACTCTGGGATGTCATTGGAAGGAATGATGCTAAAGCTGAAACTTTAGTATTTTGGCCACCTCATGCGAAGAGTTGACTCATTGGAAAAGACTCTGATGCTGGGAGGGATTGGGGGCAGGAGGAAAAGGGATGGCAGATGATGAGATGGCTGGATGGCATCACCGACTCAATGGATGTGAGTTTCTGGGAGATGGTGATGGAGAGGGAGGCCTGGAGTGCTGTGATTCATGGGGTCACAAAGAGTTGGACACGACTGAGCGACTGAACTGAACTGAACTGAACTGAGGTGAGTGATCACACCATCATGATTATCTGGGTTATGAAGATCTATTTTGTATAGTTCTTCTGTGTATTCTTGCCACCTCTTCTTAATATTTTCTGCTTCTGTTAGGTCCATATTATTTTAGTCCTTTATTGTGCCCATCTATGCATGAAATGTTCCCTTGGCATCTCTAATTTTCTTAAAGACATCTCTAGTCTATGCCATTCTATTGTTTTCCCCGATTTCTTTGCATTGATCTCTGAGGAAGGATTTCTTATCTCACCTTGCTATTCTTTGAAACTTGGCATTCAGGTGAGTATATCTTTACTTTTCTCCTTTGTCTTTAGCTTCTCTTGTTTTCTCAGCTTTTTGTATTTACTTCCTACTATTGAATATTTATGCTTTCTTTTTTTTCTTGTTTGGCCTTGTTAAAAGTTTGTCCGTTTAATTCCTATCTTTGGAAAAAATAGCTCTGTTATTGTTCACAATAAAACTGTATAATAGAGGAAAACAATAGAATGGGAAAGACTAGAGATCTCTTCAAGAAAATTAGAGATACCAAGGGAACATTTCATGCAAAGATGGGCTCAATAAAGGACAGAAATGGTATGGACCTAACAGAAGCAGAAGATATTAAGAAGAGTTAGCAAGAATACACAGAAGAACTGTAGAAAAAAGGTCTTCATGACCCAGATAATCACAATGGTGTGATCACTCACCTAGAGCCAGATATCCTAGAATGTGAAGTCAAGTGGACCTTAGGAAGCATCACTATGAGCAAAGCTAGTGGAGATTATGGAATTCCAGTTGAGCTATTTCAAATCTTGAAAGATGATGCTGGGAAAGTGCTGCACTTAATATGCCAACAAATTTGGAAAGCTCAGCAGTGGCCACAGGACTGGAAAAGGTCAATTTTCATTCCAATTCCAAAGAAAGGCAATGCCAAAGAATGCTCAAACTACCGCACAATTGCACTCATCTCACACGCTAGTAAAGTAATGCTTAAAATTCTCCAAGCCAGGTTTCAGCAATACATGAACCATGAACATCCAGATGTTCAAGCTGGTTTTAGAAAAGGCAGAGGAACCAGAGATCAAATTGCCAATATCCACTGGATCATGGAAAAAGCAAGAGAGTTTCAGAAAAACCATCTAATTCTGCTTTATTGACTATGCCAAAGCCTTTGACTGTGTGGCTCACAATAAACTGTGGAAAATTCTGAAAGAGATGGGAATACCAGACCACCTGACCTGCCTCTTGAGAAAGCTGTATGCAGGTCAGGAAGCAACAGTTAGAACTGGATATG
>SJYW01043292.1:75887-99637 GCA_006410735.1 Raphicerus campestris | reverse complement strand
AGTTAGCAAGAATACACAGAAGAACTGTAGAAAAAAGGTCTTCATGACCCAGATAATCACAATGGTGTGATCACTCACCTAGAGCCAGATATCCTAGAATGTGAAGTCAAGTGGACCTTAGGAAGCATCACTATGAGCAAAGCTAGTGGAGATTATGGAATTCCAGTTGAGCTATTTCAAATCTTGAAAGATGATGCTGGGAAAGTGCTGCACTTAATATGCCAACAAATTTGGAAAGCTCAGCAGTGGCCACAGGACTGGAAAAGGTCAATTTTCATTCCAATTCCAAAGAAAGGCAATGCCAAAGAATGCTCAAACTACCGCACAATTGCACTCATCTCACACGCTAGTAAAGTAATGCTTAAAATTCTCCAAGCCAGGTTTCAGCAATACATGAACCATGAACATCCAGATGTTCAAGCTGGTTTTAGAAAAGGCAGAGGAACCAGAGATCAAATTGCCAATATCCACTGGATCATGGAAAAAGCAAGAGAGTTTCAGAAAAACCATCTAATTCTGCTTTATTGACTATGCCAAAGCCTTTGACTGTGTGGCTCACAATAAACTGTGGAAAATTCTGAAAGAGATGGGAATACCAGACCACCTGACCTGCCTCTTGAGAAAGCTGTATGCAGGTCAGGAAGCAACAGTTAGAACTGGATATGGAACAGCAGACTGGTTCCAAATAGGGAAAGGAGTACATCAAGGCTGTATATTGTCACCCTGCTTATTTAACTTTTATGCAGAGTACATCATGAGAAATGCTGGGCTGGAAGAAGCACAAGCTGGAATCAAGATTGCTGGGAGAAATATCAATAACCTCAAATATGCAGATGATACCACCCTTATGGCAGAAAGTGAAGAAGAACTAAAGAGTCTCTTGATGAAGGTGAAAGAGGAGAGTGAAAACATTGGCTTAAAGTTCAACATTCAGAAAACTAAGATCATGGCATCCGGCCCCATCATTTCATTGCAAATAGAGGGGGAGGCAGTGGAAACAGTGGCTGACTTTATTTTTCTGAGCTCCAAAATCAAGACAGATGGTGACTGCAGCAATGAAATTAAAAGACGCTTACTCCCTGGAAGGAAAGTTATAACCAATCTAGATAGCATATTCAAAAACAGAGACATTACTTTGCCAACAAGGGTCCATCTAGTCGAGGCTATGGTTTTTCCTGTGGTCATGTATGGATGTGAGAGTTGGACTGTGAAGAAAGCGGATGCTTTTGAACTGTGGTGTTGAAGGAGACTCTTGAGAGTCCCTTGGCCTGCAAGGAGAGCCAATCAGTCCTAAAGGAAATAAGTCCTGAATATTCATTGGAAGGACTGATGCTGAAGCTCAAACTCTAGTACTTTGGCCACCTGATGCAAAGAATTAACTCATTGGAAAAGACCCTGTTGATGGGGAGGATTGAAGACAGGGGGAGAAGGAGATGACAGAGGAGGAGATGATTGGATGGCACCACCAGCTTGATGGACATGAGTCTGAGCAAACTCCAGGAGTTGACAAAGGACAGGAAAGCCTGGCGTGCTGCAGTCCATGGAGTAACAAAGAGTCAGACATGACTGAGTGACTGAACTAAACTGAACTGAACAAATATAGATGATCTTGCTGCTGCTGCTGCTGCTGCTGCTAAGTCGCTTCAGTCATGTCCGACTCTGTGCGACCCCACAGACGGCAGCCCACCAGGCTCCCCCATTCCTGGGATTCTCCAGGCAAGAACACTGGAGTGGGTCGCCATTTCCTTCTCCAATGCAGGAAAGTGAAAAGGGAAAATTAAGTCGCTCAGTCGTGTCCACCTCTTCGTGACCCCATGGACTGCAGCCCACCGGGCTCCTCCGTCCATGGGATTTTCCAGGCAAGAGTACTGGAGTGTGGTGTCATTGCCTTCTCCAACAGATTATCTTAAATAAGAACAAAAATTAGACTGAATAGCTTTTTCTAAAAAGCAATATTATGTACCAGGAAACAAAAAATAATATTGTCGATGTCTCAAGAGTAAAGTGTTGTTCCCTCTTAAGCTACCATTCATGTTACCAAAGGAGGGAAGGAAAAGAGGAAGGAAGGAAATAAGAGAGGGAGGGAAGGAGAGAGAAAGAAACAAAGAAAGAAAGAAAATAGAAGCCAGAATGAAAGCACTGGATGGAAAAACACAAAGCTAAACAAAGAAGTTGTCAGTAAAAACAAATTAATTTTTTTATCATAAAAATGAAATATCAGCTCTCTTTGAGCTTCAGAAAAACGTTTAATACAACAGTAACAAAAATGCACATTAAAGTAAGTCGTGATTGTCATCAAATGGAAGAGAAAACCTAAACAATCTATGAGAAAATATATAAATTTAAGGCCCAACTTACATTTCTGCCAATGTGGAAGACGAAATAACCTGAAAATTCCCCAACCGCAAAGCAGGTAGAAATGCTGGAATAATAAGATATAATTGACATCTTCTTAAAAGCATAGCTGCACTTTTATGAAAGGAAAGGAAATCACCAGTTGCAAAGAATGAAGAGGAAGCTGAAAGCCAGAGAAATAAGTTTCTGAGCTGATATTGCAGGAGTGTTGAGGAAAGTTTCTGGTCACAAAAATTTAGGATTTTAAAGTCCAAGTAAGGATAGGACATTAGGCTCAGAGAATACACAAAGTGTGGAGTTGAAACTGAAAAATTCCTCACAGAAAAATGGGTCTCCAATGGCTACAATTTGATTAAAAGGAAGAAGCAGAAAAATGTAAACAACTGGTACAAGGAGAAAACAATTGTCTGTATTGTCTTGCTTGATTTGTGGGGGGAAGGGTAGGCAGGGAATCACCTCTGAGAATTTCTAACCGCAGCCCTGCTTTTAAACAATGAGTCTGTGGTATGAATTTACATTACCTGCTTGATCTAATCTAAAGAAACTAGCTCATATGATTATAATGGTTACCAAGTCAAGTCTCCAAAGTGGGCAGGTAGGCTGGATAGTCAATGAAGAGCTAATGCTGCAGTTTAAGTCCAAAGGCAAATAGCTAAGGACTCAGAAAAGAGCTAGTATTACAGTTGAAGTTTAATTATCATCTGCTGCAGAAAGGTCCATATAGCAAAAGATATGGTCTTTCCAGTAGTCATGTACGTACGTGAGAGCTGTTGAAGCATATAGAAGGCTGAGAGCTGAAGAACTGATGCTTTTGAAATGTGGTGCTGGAGAAGAATCTTGAAAGTCACTTGGACAGCAAGGAGATCAAACCAGTCAATCCTAAAGGAAATCAACTCTGAATATTCACTGGAAGAACTGAGGCTGAAACTGAAGCTCCCTTTGGTGACTTGATGCAAAGAGCCAGCGCATTAGAAAAGGACCTGATGCTGGGAAAGATTGAAGGCAGGAGGAGAATGGGATAACAGAGAATGAGATGGTTGGATGGCATCACTGACTTGATGGACTTAAGTTTGAGCAAACTCCAGGAGATGGTGACGGACAGGGAAGCCTGGTGTGCTGCAATCCACGGGGTCACAAGAGTCCAACATGACTGATGGACTAAACAACAGCAGGGGAGATGACTGTGTCTGCTATTCAGGCCTTCAACTGATTGGATAAGGCCCCCATACTATAGAGGGTAATCTGTTTTACCGTTAAATCTGTTGATTCAAACGTTAATCTTACCCCCAAAACAGTCTCACAGAAGTATGCAAAATGTTGGACCACATATTTGTGCACTGTGGCTCAGCTAAAATGACACATAAAATTAACCATTACAGTTAGCTGACTCCACAGTCATCTACAACTTTATTTTCCCTTACCTTTTACCCACAAATATTAGAGATGGTGGAGAAAGTACATACTCGCTTTTCCAATCTCTGGGAACGGCTATATGACCCAGATCTGGTCACTGAGACTTAACTAGATGTTGACTATTGCAAAGGGAGTAGTTTCTTTTGTGGGTAACAAAAATACCCTAAAATTGATTGTGCTGCTGCTGCTGCTGCTGCTAAGTCACTTCAGTCGTGTCTGACTCTGTGCAACCCCATAGACGGCAGCCTACCAGGCTCCCCCATCCCTGGGATTCTCCAGGCAAGAATACTAGAGTGGGTTGCCATTTCCTTCTCCAATGCATGAAAGTGAAAAGTCAAAGTGAAGTCGCTCAGTCATGTCTGACTCTTAGCGACCCCATGGACTGCAGCCCACCAGGCTCCTCCATCCATGGGATTTTCCAGGCAAGAGTACTGGAGTCGGGTGCCACTGCCTTCTCCGAAATTGATTGTGATGGTTCCAGAATTCTGTAACACTTCATATAGGTGAGTTGTATGATAATCTGAATTATATCTCAATAAAGCTGTCACCAAAAAATACTTGTTTCTTCACATCATTTTCTACTTAATTCTTTACACATGATTAAAGTATAGAAATCTCTCCTCCCTGAAAGAAAGTAAGAAAAAAGAAAAGAGGAAAAGTCACCTCTGCCAACCCTTTGCAGGCCCTTGAAAGTGAAAGTGAAGTCGCTCAGTCGTGTCTGACTCTTTGTGACCCCATGGACTGTAGCCCACCAGGCTCCTCCCTCCATGGGATTCTCCAGGCAAGAATACTGGAGTAGGTAGCCATTTCCTTCTCCAGGGGATCTTCCCGACCCAGGGATCGAACCCAGGTCTCCCACATTCCAGGAAGACCCTTCAACCTCTGCACCACAAGGGAAGCCCTTAAGAGAACAGAAATCTGAACCAGACCATTTCCAGCTTTCTGTATGATAGTGACTAACCCAATCTTAACAATAAGTCAAAATTGATTGCTTTGTATTTGTTTATACTTTACTGCCTTGCTCTTAACTGAAATAATCTGTGACACCCTTACCAATATTCTTGGCAAGTAACTTTCTCTTGGGACAAAGAAAATCCTCTTTATTAAAAAAATGGTGGGTGAGGGGGTTCAGTGGGCAAGCGGAAAGAAAGCTATTTGACTTTGCCTTTCTTTGTGACAAATTAAGTACAATGAGGTTCCTTCAATCCTTATACAGGTTCCAAAGACAAACATGTACCAAGCAATTTTAAGAACATAACAAAAGACCTCAGAGAAATTCCTCAGACTGGCTACTTTGGACTATGCCTCAAGAGTTACTAAAAGTGCATGTGTGACTGGCAGCTTCTAAAATGGCCCTGAGTGATCTCCACCTCTTGCTAGTCAGACGTACTGTAGTTTTATCCCCTTGGGTATGAAGTGGAATTTCTTTCAACAAGTAAAACATGTCTGAAAAGATGGGATGCCATTTTTAAGTTACAAAAAGATGGTGGCTTCCATCTTGGGCTCCTTCTTCCACACTTTCACTTCAAGGGAAACCAGATGCCAGCTTGTGAGCTGCGCCATGGGGAGGCCTGCAGGCTGAGCACCTGAGGCCTGCCAGCAGCATATGAGCGAGCTTGGAAATGGGCTCTTTCCAAGCTGAGCCTTGGGATGATGGCCTCCCGAGTAGACTGATGGCAGTCTTACGAGAGACACTGAGACAAAGACTCTCAAGGGAACAGCGCCCAGACTCCTGACCAGCAGAAACTGCGAAAATATGTGTTTGTTGCTGTGCGCCTGCAGTTTGAGCTAATTTGTTAAGCATTAACAGATCACTATGGGTTTCCCAGGTGCTTCAATGTTAAACCTGCCAGTGCAGGAGACCCAAGAGATGAGAGTTTGATCCCTGAGTCAGGAAGATCCCCCGAGGAAGGGAATGGCTACCCACTCCAGTATTCTTGCCTGGGAAATCCCATGAACAGAGGAGCCTGGCAGACTACAGTTCATGGGGTTACAATCAGACACAACTGAAGCAACTTAGCACGCATGCACATGTGTGTGTATATATGTGTGTGTGTGTGTATATATATATATATGTAAATCACTGTTGCACATCTGTAACGCAACATTGTAAATCACCTAGAGTTCAATAAAAAAATTTAAATTTTAATTTTAATGAAAAAAAGAAGACTGGTTATTGTACGTCCAGGAAGCCTTTCCATCCAGCTAGAGTTCTAAAACAGATGGCAATGCATTACAGTTTACTGACATATCCAGAAACATAGACTATTCACTATGTGCATCACTCCCCTTTACACAGTCCATTACAAATCCATCCAGAATGGGAACTGAATGGTGACCTTTACCCTTTAGTTTTATACAAGTTTGGGGCTTATANCATTACAGTTTACTGACATATCCAGAAACATAGACTATTCACTATGTGCATCACTCCCCTTTACACAGTCCATTACAAATCCATCCAGAATGGGAACTGAATGGTGACCTTTACCCTTTAGTTTTATACAAGTTTGGGGCTTATATTCAGCATTGTTATTTGACCCTCTCCCCCAGTTGGGGCTTCTCTGGTAGCGCAGAAGTTAAAGCGTCTGCCCGCAATGCAGGAGACCTGGGTTCTATCCCTGGGTTGGGAAAATCCCCTGGAGAAGGAAATGGCAACCCATTCCAGTATTCTTTCCTGGAGAATCCCATGGACGGAGGAGCTTGGTGGGCTACAGTCCATGGGTCGCAAAGAGTCAGAAACGACTGAGCGACTTCACTTTCACTCAGTTTGACATGCATACAACTAAGGCAGTGATTTTTCCATTATTAATAATTAAACTGATTTTTTGGGTACTATAGATACTCCTATAGATACTCCTAGTAAATTATGCATCGGTTTGCCAAGAAAGTTATAATTCTGTCATTCCAAATACATTGTTCAACCAGGATATCTGGACTGGTTTAAAAATATGCTGTGATTGTAAACCACTTTGGGATCCTTTGGGATGAAGCACAATGTATAATAATGTTACATCATATGAGATCTGGTAGAAACAAGAATGACAGAACATATGAGGAGTTAATCATTTAATATTATTTCTAAATTATGCAAAGTGATTCCCAAGACAAATGTTATCTTCATTTTGACATCAAATCCATGTCAACTTGATAAGTAGAAAGCAGATAAGTAGAAAGCTTTATATTTTCTCTACCTTTTCCTTTAGGTTCATAAGTCAATAGTAAGTTGGCTTGTTTCTTCACAAAAGACAGAACTACATCAATAGATATCATCCATGAAATAAAACTCAGATCATACCCCAGGGAAACAGATTTTCCCCAGATACTCTTAAAATCCCCACAGTGGTCAACCAACTGTTCTAACCTCTCTGTCTTTCACATGGACAGAAATTGCTTTCTTTCTTGAATTCAACATATTTGGCTTTTTCTAAGGCAGCCCTAAGGGACATTCTGAAAGCTTTCTCAAGATGGTATCATTTATTTATCTGCCACAGAGAAATGTAAGCAAAAAGCCATGTTGTAAGTAACAGCTAGAATTACATTTAAAGTCCTTCTCTCTTTATGCTCAGGTCAAGGCCTGGCTGTTTAGTTCTCAACCACAGAGTAAGTCATTGTTACTATTTTGTAAAAGGAAGCAAACTGAGGAAAAGTGAGGCAACTCTTTTAGGGAAGAGGGAAAAAAAAAAAAAAGATCAGTGAAACTCAATAATCTACTTTCTCCAGTTGGAGAGCAGGCTTTTATCCTTCCTTTCAAGAATATATATGGAAGAGCTCATCTTTTCCTTCGATCGCATCAATGAAAATTTTCCTCATGTTGCTAATGAGAATTCTGAAGACACTTCCAAAGGAGTTTTGACATCATCTTTATGATTACAGGAAATACATTTAAATGAAAGTTGGGAAGACTGAAGCAAAAAAAAATCATCAAAACAAAATTTAGCATTTTAGCTTAGGAGGCATCTCATATTAGTGGATTAAAGATTATATTTTTGAAGTCCTGCCTATTATAAAAACCCCCAGGTTCTGTGAAAAGGTTTATTTCCAAGACGTGGTGGAGCGTCAAAGAACATATACTCAGCCCAACATAAGCAGTCAATCTACTCGAAGACTCAATGCATTAAGGGCACCATTTTTTTTTATTTTTTAAATTAACTAATTTATTTTGATTGGTGGCTAA
The DNA here is from genome assembly GCA_006410735.1 of Raphicerus campestris. Lineage (NCBI taxonomy): Eukaryota > Metazoa > Chordata > Mammalia > Artiodactyla > Bovidae > Raphicerus > Raphicerus campestris. The sequence goes on along the minus strand of SJYW01043292.1, from coordinate 91,692 downwards.
TTACTTTACAATATTGTAGCGGTTTTTGCCATACATTCACATGAATCAGCCATGGGTGTACATGTTTTCCCCATTTTGAACCCCCTTTCCCACCTCCCTCCGTATCCCATCCCTCAGAGTTATCCCAGTGCACCAGCCCTGAGCACCCTGTCTCATGCATTGAACCTGGACTGGTGATCTATTTCATATGTGATAATATACATGTTTCAATGCTACTCTCTCAAATCATCCCGTCCTTGCTTTCTCCCACAGAGTCCAAAAGTCTGTTCTTTACATCTGTGTCTCTTTTGCTGTCTCACATATAGGGTCATTGTTACCATCTTTCTAAATTTCATATATATTCATTAATATACTGTATTGTTGTTTTTCTTTCTGACTTACTTCACTCTGTATAATAGGCCTCCAATTTCATTCACCTCATTAGAACTGACTCAAATGCATCCTTTTAAATGGCTGAGTAATATTCCATTCTGTATATGTACCCCTGCTTTCTTATCCATTTGTCTGCTGAGGGACATCTAGGTTGCTTCCATGTCCTGGCTATTGTAAACAGTGCTGTGATGAACATTGGGGTACACATGTCTCTTTCAATTCTGGTTTCCTCAGTGTGTATGCCCAGCAGTGAGATTGCTGGGTCATATGGCAATTCTACATCCAGTTTTCTAAGGAATCTCCACACTGTTCTCCATAGTGGCTGTACAAGCTTGCATTCCCACCAACAGTGTAAGAGTGTTCCTTTTTCTCCACACCCTCTTCAGCATTTACTGCTTGTAGACTTTTGGATAGAAGCCATTCTGACCAGCGTGAGATGGTACCTCACTGTGGTTTTGATTTGCATTTCTCTGATAATGAGTGATGTTGAGCATCTTTTCATGTGTTTGTTAGCCATCTGAATGTCTTCTTTGGAGAAATATCTGTTTAATTCTTTGGCCCATTTTTTGATTGGGTCGTTTATTTTTTTGGAATTGAGCTGCAGGAGCTACTTGTATATTTTTGAGGTTAATTCTTTGTCAGTTGCTTCATTTGCTATTATTTTCTCCCATTCTGAAGGCTGTCTTTTCACCTTGCTTATAGTTTCCTTCATTGTGCAAAAGCTTTTAAGTTTAATTAGGTCCCATTTCTTTATTTTTGCTTTCATTTCCATAACTCTGGGAGGTGGATCATAGAGGATCTTGCTGTGATTTATGTCAGAGAGTGTTTTGCCTATGTTTTCCTGTAGGAGTTTTATAGTTTCTGGTCTTATGTTTAGATCTTTAATTCATTTTGAGTTTATTTTTGTGTATGGAACGGCACCATATTTTGTGTCTTGAGAATCATGTATATAAATCTGTATCCCTCTGCAAATGAATACAAAAACTGATGGCACATGTCTGTACAATTGAATTATATATAAACTATAAAGAATTAATAAGCAGGAACCTCAATTAAATAGATTTGCAAAACCGGAAGGGAGAACTCTCATACCCTGTAATGATAACAGAACCCAACAGAAAGAAGAAACACTCCTATTCTTTCCAGCAAGGACTTAGCCAGTGAAAAGCCATGGATTCTTTGTTTACTACAGGCCACCCAACTTCCTTTTCTATTTAAAATATGTTCTCATTCCTTGCCCTGTGGGGACTTGCATGTGGCTTGCCATAGTTGCAGATCCTTGAATGGCAATTCTCTGCTGAGCCAGTCTTTGCTAGGGAGATATCTGATGGTTTATTTGATCCTAACCAACATTTGGTGCCCTTACAGGGACTAGAGAAGACTCCTGTTGGCTCTAGGACTGATAAGCAAATAGGCGTGGTGCCCAAAATTGAGCCCTTGTTGCACACTGCTTTTCTTGCCAACTCTGGAGTTCAAGGTACATCTTTCTCCTGGATCTGAATTCATGCCCTTGTGAAATGGAATATCTCCTGCCATGTCAATAAACAAGGATGTCACACCTATCTGGGATTCTGGTCTTCCAATGTGAATTTCTGAGTCATGTGGATAAGCAGCAAACATGAATTCCAGAACCATGCTGACAAGCAGTGCCACTCTCTATAGGAGGAACTCCAGGGTGTCACAGTCATCAGTAATTACAGCCCTCATGTGTGAGCAGAAGGCCTTAAGGGAATTCAAGAAAAAGAACAAGATCTCTGTAAATATGCAGGATGCTGGCCCCAGATAGCTGAGATGCAAATGAAAGGACTGACTTCAATAGGCCCAGACTCTTGCATCTCCCCATGCATAGAAGAATGTTAAATTCTTTAAATTTATATATGGTTTTCCTTACTTAAAAATAATCTTTAATGTTCATATTTTCTGCCCCCTTTGTTGCAAACTTGTATATAGACTGACTCTATCTCCTGCCTCCTTGGAGCAGTCTCTCAGGGCTACTTAACATTCCCACCAAATAAAATAACTCTCTACATTCAGATTGTAACTGTATTTTTTAGTCACCATCCTCTTTGCATTTGAAGCCCACCCCCACCCCCAGCATGGCACTAGTGGTAAAGAACCTGCCTGCCATTGCAGGAGACACAGGTTTGATCCCTGGGTCAGAAAGGTCCCCTGGAGGAGAACATGGCAACTGTCAGGGGAGTGTGTAATTTCCTCGGTTCTGTCTCGTCACAACAAAAATTTGAACTGATGGATGTTAAACCCCTTGGCGCATCACAGCTCTCAGAAAGTGTTATAGCTCCGTGTTACAGCTCAGTTTTATTTAGAAATAAAGGAAAATACATCCTTGAGGCATGAGGGCTGCTGCTGCTAAGTCGCTTCAGTCATGTCTAACTCTGCAACCCCACAGCCAGCAGCCCAGCAGGCTCCCCTGTCCCTGAGATTCTCCAGGCAAGAACACTGGAGTGGGTTGCTATTTCCTTCTCCAATGCATGAAAGTGAAAAGTGAAAGTGAAGTTGCTCAGTCGTGTTCAACTCCTAGCAACCCCATGGACTGCAGCCTACCAGGTTCCTCCAGAGGCATGAGGGCATGCTGACCCAAAAGACTTGAAGAGGAGAGAGAGAGGGGGAAAAAAGAGAGAGAGAGAGAGCACGCACGCATGCATGCATGGGAGAGAGACCCCTGGCCCTTTGACTTCTCTTTTGATATGTTTTTTCCTCCCCCTGGGCCTGCCCTATGTAAACTGGGCTAGCCAGGAGTGCTGTTTTCTCTACCTGAAGTCCTCACTCTGGTCCTCTTGAAGGAAGAAACAGACAGAACAGGCTCTATCTTGAAATCAGGACCCCATATTGGGCCAGACTGTGGACTTTGAGCTATATGCCTAGTATCTAAGGAAACAACACACCAACTGGAAAACCAGACCTTCCCCCCACCTCAACCTTGGAAGAGCCCCAGGGCTCATACCTAGACTCTCCATCACCTAAAAGAATACCATAATTGTCTGTGTAACCAAATAGAATCATAAATTCTATTATGCTTACTGGGGTATGATCACAGGCCTATTGATATTTATCCTGCAGATGGTGACTGCAGCCATGAAATTAGAAGACACTTACTCTTTGGAAGAAAAGTTATGACCAACCTAGATAGCATATTGAAAAGCAGAGACATTACTTTGCCGACTAAGGTCCATCTAGTCAAGGCTATGGTTTTTCATGTGGTCATGTATGGATGTGAGAGTTGGACTGTGAAGAAAGCTGAGCGCCGAAGAATTGATGCTTTTGAACTGTGGTGCTGGAGAAGACTCTTGAGAGTCCCTTGGCCTGCAAGGAGATCCAACCAGTCCATTCTGAAGGAGATCAGCCCTGGGATTTCTTTGGAAGAAATGATGCTAAAGCTGAAACTCCAGTCCTTTGGCCACTTCATGCGAAGAGTTGACTCATTGGAAAAGACTTTGATGCTGGGAGGNTCTGTGTCTCTTTTGCTGTCTCACATATAGGGTCATTGTTACCATCTTTCTAAATTTCATATATATTCATTAATATACTGTATTGTTGTTTTTCTTTCTGACTTACTTCACTCTGTATAATAGGCCTCCAATTTCATTCACCTCATTAGAACTGACTCAAATGCATCCTTTTAAATGGCTGAGTAATATTCCATTCTGTATATGTACCCCTGCTTTCTTATCCATTTGTCTGCTGAGGGACATCTAGGTTGCTTCCATGTCCTGGCTATTGTAAACAGTGCTGTGATGAACATTGGGGTACACATGTCTCTTTCAATTCTGGTTTCCTCAGTGTGTATGCCCAGCAGTGAGATTGCTGGGTCATATGGCAATTCTAAATCCAGTTTTCTAAGGAATCTCCACACTGTTCTCCATAGTGGCTGTACAAGCTTGCATTCCCACCAACAGTGTAAGAGTGTTCCTTTTTCTCCACACCCTCTTCAGCATTTACTGCTTGTAGACTTTTGGATAGAAGCCATTCTGACCAGCGTGAGATGGTACCTCACTGTGGTTTTGATTTGCATTTCTCTGATAATGAGTGATGTTGAGCATCTTTTCATGTGTTTGTTAGCCATCTGAATGTCTTCTTTGGAGAAATATCTGTTTAATTCTTTGGCCCATTTTTTGATTGGGTCGTTTATTTTTTTGGAATTGAGCTGCAGGAGCTACTTGTATATTTTTGAGGTTAATTCTTTGTCAGTTGCTTCATTTGCTATTATTTTCTCCCATTCTGAAGGCTGTCTTTTCACCTTGCTTATAGTTTCCTTCATTGTGCAAAAGCTTTTAAGTTTAATTAGGTCCCATTTCTTTATTTTTGCTTTCATTTCCATAACTCTGGGAGGTGGATCATAGAGGATCTTGCTGTGATTTATGTCAGAGAGTGTTTTGCCTATGTTTTCCTGTAGGAGTTTTATAGTTTCTGGTCTTATGTTTAGATCTTTAATTCATTTTGAGTTTATTTTTGTGTATGGAACGGCACCATATTTTGTGTCTTGAGAATCATGTATATAAATCTGTATCCCTCTGCAAATGAATACAAAAACTGATGGCACATGTCTGTACAATTGAATTATATATAAACTATAAAGAATTAATAAGCAGGAACCTCAATTAAATAGATTTGCAAAACCGGAAGGGAGAACTCTCATACCCTGTAATGATAACAGAACCCAACAGAAAGAAGAAACACTCCTATTCTTTCCAGCAAGGACTTAGCCAGTGAAAAGCCATGGATTCTTTGTTTACTACAGGCCACCCAACTTCCTTTTCTATTTAAAATATGTTCTCATTCCTTGCCCTGTGGGGACTTGCATGTGGCTTGCCATAGTTGCAGATCCTTGAATGGCAATTCTCTGCTGAGCCAGTCTTTGCTAGGGAGATATCTGATGGTTTATTTGATCCTAACCAACATTTGGTGCCCTTACAGGGACTAGAGAAGACTCCTGTTGGCTCTAGGACTGATAAGCAAATAGGCGTGGTGCCCAAAATTGAGCCCTTGTTGCACACTGCTTTTCTTGCCAACTCTGGAGTTCAAGGTACATCTTTCTCCTGGATCTGAATTCATGCCCTTGTGAAATGGAATATCTCCTGCCATGTCAATAAACAAGGATGTCACACCTATCTGGGATTCTGGTCTTCCAATGTGAATTTCTGAGTCATGTGGATAAGCAGCAAACATGAATTCCAGAACCATGCTGACAAGCAGTGCCACTCTCTATAGGAGGAACTCCAGGGTGTCACAGTCATCAGTAATTACAGCCCTCATGTGTGAGCAGAAGGCCTTAAGGGAATTCAAGAAAAAGAACAAGATCTCTGTAAATATGCAGGATGCTGGCCCCAGATAGCTGAGATGCAAATGAAAGGACTGACTTCAATAGGCCCAGACTCTTGCATCTCCCCATGCATAGAAGAATGTTAAATTCTTTAAATTTATATATGGTTTTCCTTACTTAAAAATAATCTTTAATGTTCATATTTTCTGCCCCCTTTGTTGCAAACTTGTATATAGACTGACTCTATCTCCTGCCTCCTTGGAGCAGTCTCTCAGGGCTACTTAACATTCCCACCAAATAAAATAACTCTCTACATTCAGATTGTAACTGTATTTTTTAGTCACCATCCTCTTTGCATTTGAAGCCCACCCCCACCCCCAGCATGGCACTAGTGGTAAAGAACCTGCCTGCCATTGCAGGAGACACAGGTTTGATCCCTGGGTCAGAAAGGTCCCCTGGAGGAGAACATGGCAACTGTCAGGGGAGTGTGTAATTTCCTCGGTTCTGTCTCGTCACAACAAAAATTTGAACTGATGGATGTTAAACCCCTTGGCGCATCACAGCTCTCAGAAAGTGTTATAGCTCCGTGTTACAGCTCAGTTTTATTTAGAAATAAAGGAAAATACATCCTTGAGGCATGAGGGCTGCTGCTGCTAAGTCGCTTCAGTCATGTCTAACTCTGCAACCCCACAGCCAGCAGCCCAGCAGGCTCCCCTGTCCCTGAGATTCTCCAGGCAAGAACACTGGAGTGGGTTGCTATTTCCTTCTCCAATGCATGAAAGTGAAAAGTGAAAGTGAAGTTGCTCAGTCGTGTTCAACTCCTAGCAACCCCATGGACTGCAGCCTACCAGGTTCCTCCAGAGGCATGAGGGCATGCTGACCCAAAAGACTTGAAGAGGAGAGAGAGAGGGGGAAAAAAGAGAGAGAGAGAGAGCACGCACGCATGCATGCATGGGAGAGAGACCCCTGGCCCTTTGACTTCTCTTTTGATATGTTTTTTCCTCCCCCTGGGCCTGCCCTATGTAAACTGGGCTAGCCAGGAGTGCTGTTTTCTCTACCTGAAGTCCTCACTCTGGTCCTCTTGAAGGAAGAAACAGACAGAACAGGCTCTATCTTGAAATCAGGACCCCATATTGGGCCAGACTGTGGACTTTGAGCTATATGCCTAGTATCTAAGGAAACAACACACCAACTGGAAAACCAGACCTTCCCCCCACCTCAACCTTGGAAGAGCCCCAGGGCTCATACCTAGACTCTCCATCACCTAAAAGAATACCATAATTGTCTGTGTAACCAAATAGAATCATAAATTCTATTATGCTTACTGGGGTATGATCACAGGCCTATTGATATTTATCCTGCAGATGGTGACTGCAGCCATGAAATTAGAAGACACTTACTCTTTGGAAGAAAAGTTATGACCAACCTAGATAGCATATTGAAAAGCAGAGACATTACTTTGCCGACTAAGGTCCATCTAGTCAAGGCTATGGTTTTTCATGTGGTCATGTATGGATGTGAGAGTTGGACTGTGAAGAAAGCTGAGCGCCGAAGAATTGATGCTTTTGAACTGTGGTGCTGGAGAAGACTCTTGAGAGTCCCTTGGCCTGCAAGGAGATCCAACCAGTCCATTCTGAAGGAGATCAGCCCTGGGATTTCTTTGGAAGAAATGATGCTAAAGCTGAAACTCCAGTCCTTTGGCCACTTCATGCGAAGAGTTGACTCATTGGAAAAGACTCTGATGCTGGGAGGGATTGGGGGCAGGAGGAGAAGGGGACGACCGAGGATGAGATGGCTGGATGGCATCACAGACTCAATGGATGTGAGTCTGAGTGAACTCTGAGAGATGGTGACGAACAGGGAGACCTGGCGTGCTGTGATTCATGGGGTCACAATGAGTCGGACACGACTGAGCGACTGAACTGAACTGAACTACCTAGGCTTAAGGCAAATGAATCACTGGTTAACTTTAAGTGTATCTTTTTTTTTCCCTTTGTTCAGACTAGTTTCAGGGAATTTGGAGGGGTGGGTTTGGACACATACACTTAGTGTATATAAGGTTTTCACAAAAACTGGTCGGGGTCCTTGGCTAAGAGGAGACTCTGCCTTGGGCCCACCAGTGTAATAAACTGCACTCCACTATCTGCTTTATCCTTCTGAATGAGTTTGTTTCCCAGAATGTGTTGGTACAACATTTGGTGCATTGGCTGGGAAACTCCTCACTTCAAGGAGACAAGTCCCATTTGGGTCTACTCTAAGGCCTTGTAGCTCAAATCTTCTAGAAGAAGGAAGGCACCTCACCCTTCTAGAAGGATTCTGCTTCTCAGTGCTGGACCTTTCTTGTTAGCAGGTAGTGGATGGCAGCAGGGGAACTAAGCACTCAGGTGAGGAGGAACCCACCCAGAAAGGTGAGGGGGCCTGATTACCCCCAGGGAAGGACTAGAAGGGGCATGGACCCACAGGAGCCTGGAATAGGCGGGTGGCAGCGATTGCTTGATACACAGGTTAACAAAACTGTTAGAGCTTAGGAAGGAAATTTGTGAATATCATTGAGAAGATGGTGTCCATGCCATCTTGGGGAAAATTATTACAAAGCAATTGCCAGGGGATTGTTAGGAGAGGAAGCTTGGTCTTTGTGTGTTCATATTCTGCCCTCCCCAAGGAGGTGTCCCATCTGCTGTGAAATTCTTGACCCCCTCGGAATTGTCAGGCTAGAAGGAGGGGGATACATAAGTGAGTATGAATTGACTTTTCTGGAGACGGCCTGGGATGTGGGCTATTTAACCCATCTGTCTTTTCATCCGCACCCAATCAAGCCCACCAAGGCAGAACGGACTTTAAAAGTTAAGGGAGAAACAGTCTTGGACCAGGTGATGTTCTGGTTCGGCAGTGCTGACTGGCAGGTGAAGACACAACAATCCCCCTTCTCCCTCTGGGATCTGGCAAGTAAGGCTCTTCTCACCCCAATTAGGAAGGAGGTGGAATGGCAATTTAAGTGTTTCATGGAGTGGAAATATCAGAAGTATATAGGGTACCAAGAACTTCTTAGAATGAAAAGGAAAAGTAGAAGAAGGTCTGAGAAGGTAAGCAAGATGGAGGGAAGTGAATCCAAGGCAACTGTATTGGAGTGCATAATTAAAAATTTAAAGAAGGGATTTGTAGGGGACTATGGGGTGAAGATGACGCCTAACTGCCCCCACATACTCTGTGAGGTCGAATGGCCCCCTATGGGAGTAGGATGGCCGCCAGAGAACACCATGAACTTAAAAATAGTGGAAGCAGTCTATACAGTAGTCACAGGAAAGTCAGGACACCCAAATCAATATCCATATATTGATTCATGGCTAGGGTTAGCTCAGGACCCTCCTACTTGGACAAGGTTCTGTATCCAGAAAGAAAAGGGGAAAATATTAATGGCACAAAAATTGACTGATGATAAAAAGAGAAATTCTACAGGATTTGGACGAAGATGACCTGACCCCTCTCCCATACTGAATAATGACGCGCCTGCCTCCCAGTGCTCCACCAGGATCGGAGGCCACCTTAACGCCCAATTCAGGGCCAGGTGAAGTTCCTGCAATAGTTGCTGCTCTTCCACCAGCTCTCCCAGAGATCATAGAGCCGCCATTTTGGCAGGCTCTGATTCCAGCGATGGAGATCTCTGGTCAATGGCCCCAGAATTCCACCTCAGCTGGACCTCCTAGACTATATCCCCCTCTCCCAGTGAGTAGGGGAAGGGGGAAGAAAACAGAAATTAGACAGAGACTGCCCTCTGCCAAGGAACAGGTGGAATGAACCCCACTACAGATGCCCCTCAGAGAGCTACAACAGCCTCCAGTTCAGGACGCATGTGGGCACTACCATCAGCCCCTTGTAGCCTATTTTCTAGCCATTTTCCTCTACGGATACATTAAACTGGCAGAGACACACTCCACCATACTCAGGGGAGCCACAAGCCATGATTAGGCTAGGAGACTATTTGTCACACCTACCACCCTATATGGGATGACATAATCCAACTACTAGTCTCTCTTTTCAGCCCTGAGGAAAGAGACAAGATCCTAACTGAGGCCAGAAAAGGGTTAAGAGAAATGGCACCTGAGGGTACTGTAAACCCTCAGCAGTGGGCAGAACTAGCCACCCCGGATGAGAGGCCCAACTGGGACTGTAACACAGAGGAAGGGAGGGGCCACCTGGAGAGATTTCGGGCAGCTATTTTACAAGGCCTCAAGAGGGGGTCCCAAAAACCTATGAGTATGGCAAAACCCTCTGAAGTGTTTCAAAGGGAAAGAAAATCACCCTCTGAGTTCTTTGAAAGACTGTGCAAGGCCTGTAGACTTTATACACCAAAAAATCTAGAGGTTGCTGGGTCTCAGATGGTAATAAATGCAGCCTTTGTGTTTCAGGCTTACCCCAAAAATGTCAGATGGGGGACTCCAAGTGACTCAATTTTTATACATCCCTGAATGCCCAGTACCTTTGTTGGGAAGAAACTTGTTGTATAAGTTGGGGGCACAAGTGACCTTTCCCCACAACGAAAGACCCACTCTTTGAGTGGGCTCAACCACCTATTTACTCTTTCTCTCAGTAACCCCTCAAGATGAATGGAGGTTGCACGATCTCCCGGAAGAGAAACCAGACGAGCCAAACAGTTGAGAGAGAGAGTTAACTCAACAATTCCCTGAGGTCTGGGTGGAAGACAACACCCCAGGCTTGCAAAACAAGTCCCACTGTTAACAGAACTCAAAGCCAGTACAATTACATCAGCACCCACCTTGGGCCTACAAGACCTTGCTAAGCCATTAACTCTTTACATGACTGAAAAGGACAAGGTGGCTATGGGAGTGTTGTCCCAGACTATGGGGACATGGGACAGACCTGTGGCTTATCTCCCAAGATGGTTGGACAATGTTGTCACTGGTGGCTGGGATGTTTATGGGCAGTTGCTGCAGTTGCCTTACTGATCCGGGAGGCAACCGAGCTGACTTTGGACAAAGATTTGATAGTAAAAGTCCTTCATGAAATCAACACTCTCCTGTGAGGGGATCCCCATAAATGGCTGTCATCATCCCAGATTACTCAATACCAGGGACTGTTATGTGAGAACCCCCATGTTACTATTGAGCCTTGTCCAGCCACTCTCCTTCCTGTGGGAAAATGTGGGCCCTCACATGATTGCAAAGCAGACCTGACTTGAGAGACCAGCCAATCCTGGACCCAGATTTGGTCCTGTACACCAACGGCACCAGCCTGGTGAAGCAAGGATAGTGACTCCGGATATGCAGTAGTCACAGAAGGAACCATCGCTGAGGCTAGCTCTCTGCCATCACACTGGTCTGCTCAACGGGCCAAACTGTATGCTCTAATCCAAGCCCTCCAGCTGTCAAAAGGCAAGAAGACAAACATTTACACAGACTTCAGGTATACTTTTGCCACACTACATGTACACAGGGCTCTGTATAAGGAGAGAGTCCTTTTGATAGCTAGTGAAAAAGATATTAAAAATAAGGAAGAAATTAAGACCCTATTAAATGCTGCCTGGGAGCCAGAAAGGGTTGCAGTCGTACACTGCCGAGGACATCAAAAAGAGGATAACCCCCGAGCTCGGGGAAACAGACTGGCAGATGAGACCGCCTAACAAGCAGCTGAGGGCTCGGGGGTGACAAGTGAAGCCCCCATTAAAGCTTTCGTTTTTGCAGAGCTGTCTGAGCTAACGCTGGACTCTCCAAAATACAGTGAAGCCCAAAACCAACTAGCCAAAGCAGAAGGGGCCATCAAGACTGAAAAGGGATGGTGGGAATTGCCAAGTGGCAAATTATTGGTACCAGAGGAGCTGGCACCCACTCTGGTAAGCCAAACACACCAAGCGACCCACCTAGGCCATGATAAACTGGAAGAGCTAATTTGAAAATATTTCCTGGTTCCCCGCCTCTCTTCCCTACGCAGGACAGAATCCCAGCACCACACTGCCCGCTCACAGGTCAACGCTGCCTCTCAGCACAGACAAACGTCCGGAGATTCAACTAAAAGGCACGCTGCCCTTTGAACACCTGGGAGTGGACTTCACTGAGATGAAACCTCACTGGCACTACCGTTACCTGCTGGTCATGGTATGTACGTTCTCAGGATGAGTAGAAGCTTTTCCTACCCGGACTGAAAGAGCATCAGAAGTAGCCCGGTGCCTGCTTAGGGAGAGTTTTCAGATTTGGATTTCCTACCAGCATTGGATCAGACAGTGACCCAGCTTTCGTAGCTGATTTAGCACAACAAGCAAACACAACTTTAAACATCAAGTGGAAATTACATACAGCATATCGGCCCCAGAGTTGTGGGATGGTGGAGGGAACCAACTGGACATTTAAAGAGACACTCTCCAAGTGGATCATAGAGACTGACTGCTCCTGGGTGGACTTGTTTGCTATGGCTCTGCTCAGACTCAGGATGGCTCCACAGTCCTATGGCTATTCTCCATACAAAGTTGTGCACAGGAGGCCCCCTCCCATAGTGAAACAAGTGTCAACAAATTTGCCTCAGGTAAGGGGAGATGAGATTTCACAACAGATGGAACAACTGGGTAAGGTAATAAATCAGGTAACTAAGTTTGTACAAGAAAGGGTGCCGTTCCCCCTTGGGGAGCAGATTCACGAATCTGTGCCCGGCGATCAGGTGTGCGTCAAGGACTGGAAAGACGACTCCTTGGCCCCACACTGGAAGGGTCCGTATACTGTTGTTCTAACCACTCCTATGGCAGTTAAAGTTGCAGGTGTCACCCCCTGAATCCACCACATGAGGATGAAGAGAATACACCACACAGACCCAGAAAACGCTGAATGGACTGTGAGGAGGGACTCCACTGACCTTCAAGAGACTAAGAGCATCCTTAAAAAGAAGAAGGAAGCTTTTGATTTTAATTAGGTCCCATTTGTTTATTTTTGCTTTTATTTCCAATATACTGGGAGGTGGATCACAGAGGNAGGCTGCACTTTCTGTCACCTCCTTGACAAGTCCACATGCAGAAGACTGTGCCCCTGGCATCGCAGCCATCCATGCAGTAAGGCTCCTGGCTGCGCTGTGCTAACACTGATGTGTGAACTGCTAGGAATATAAACACACGTTTTATTTCATCTATGCCCCTGGTGAACTTACACACTTTGGAACAAGTGTGTAGTTAGCCGAATGAATGAATGAATGAATAAGCTGCCAGACCAATTTCACTAAGTGAAATTTTTGTCCTGAATTTTTGTTAAGCATCTCTCCCTAGAGACAAGAAAAAAAAATCATTCTTGAAACTTTTACTGTTGTTAATGCCACTTTGAACGTCATGACTGAGTTATTAAGGCATATTCGTACACCACTGGCTTTCCTAGGCTAGGGAGGAATTCTGCTGAGCCCTGTTCCAAATTTTATTAAAATAACAGACAACACAGGTCAATAAAGAAATAAACCAGAAAAGATGGAAGGAAAAATCTGAGACTACACAGATGGAGTGACTAAAACAGAAGAGAAAGAAAGCTGGATAGCAGAAAAGAAGCCAAGAAACGTTCAAAGGGAAGAACGTTAGAGCAAAGAAACAAAATAGGAGAAGGGACTATGAAAACAAAGATCAGTGGAGGAAAGAGACAGGATGCCAATGCACAAATGACTATTTCTAACATTATTTGGTTGCAGGAATCAAAAGAGAATTATCTTTTACTTTCAGGGTCTTAANACTATGAAAACAAAGATCAGTGGAGGAAAGAGACAGGATGCCAATGCACAAATGACTATTTCTAACATTATTTGGTTGCAGGAATCAAAAGAGAATTATCTTTTACTTTCAGGGTCTTAAAAGAAATTCCAAGTCTTTATGTGAGAGAAGTGAGTCGTGAATTGATTTGCCAAGAAAACTGCCCAGGCAGTAGTGCCTCGCAGGCACACGCAAGCCAGCTGTTGCGTCCCTGCACCCACCACCGCTGGGGACAAGGGGACGAGGGTGAGGGATGCAGTCTAGACAGAACCTCAACTACAGAGAGGAGCCTCTGGGCCAGGCAGCTCTGTAGCTGCCCAGCTGAAGCTGTGACTCTGAACATGAAACCCTCAGGGGTCTCTGGCTCCTCTTGGAGGTGATACTTTGGGGGAACCCTCAAAAAGAAGGATCCCCATTTGAATTTTTTGAGGGCTCATTGGGAAATGTCTAGTTCTGAAATTTTCTTAAGTTTCACTGAACTACTCTAATTTTCTCAAGCCTAAACCACCAGAGTTTCAGAAAGCAGAAAATGAAAAGACAGAGTTGCCTACTACCTCCTGAAAGATGACACATTTGATTCAAGAAAAAGATGTTATAGGAACAAACTAAGGATGCACCGTGTTCCCCTAAAAGGTTCGGGAAAGAAACAAAGAAAGCAAGCAATCCAGGCTTGTGTGGATTGTTCTTTTTCAATTTCTGTATGGCAATGAGAGGCACTTAGATTTAGGATATCTGTGTCATTGACAGTATTATTATAGAAAATTTTGACTATGTGTCTAAATTATATCACCACAGAAATGAGCAAAATACATTAAAAATGCTTGATTTCTGTCTGGATCGATATCTCCAGGCTACATAATAGACATTCAGAAACACTGCCTACCCAAATTGACATCAGCACCTCATTGCTGCTAACCCACCACCATCATCATTACCATCCCCTCCTTCCTCTGCCAACGCCACCACCATCGTGGTTTCCACCGTCACACCACCATTATCACTATTTAAGAATCTCAGAAGCTCAGTAAATTGAAACGATCGAACTAAAGTTTGTGTAAGATTTATTTTGCATAATATTAAACACTGATTTTGATTAAAATCCTTAGTCTTCCTCATTAACCCAGGTGCAAAGTAATCTTTGACTACAGAATTGTGAAATAATTTTCTTCTAGCATTGAGATCTAAGTCACTGAGAGTTTACAATGGATTAGGCACTATTTTTTTTTTTTAAGTCTGCAGTATTTTAAGCTTTACAATCATCCTAAATGAAGAGAATTTTATTGTCTCATTTTTTTAAAAAAGGGAGAAACTGAGGGCTGGGCAATTTGGTTGAGCTCTCACAGGTGGCCCACTGTCGAGCTGGGACTGGGTGCCTAGCACTTTGAGTCCAGAGTCATTGCTCTTAGCTACTACACCTTACTAAATAACTCTCCTTTCACTCAATCATTCTTGATGCCTGTGGAGTCAATCCTAGTCTTTCTGATTAAATTATCACTTTGTTAAAATAGATAAAATTTTGTCAGTTGGGACCAAAATAGTTGCCTTTCTAGTCTTTGTATTTTTAACAGGGTCTAAACATGTACACATAATTAAAACTGTTGTTGATTTATGTAAAACATCCCCCCCCTCATAATTCCTACTAATATTCTCGATGATGAGAACTCGGCATTCGTTTCTTCTCTCATGAGATCAAGAATATCATAAAGGTGTTTGCAGTCACCTCCAGCCCAGTTCAATCCTCAGATTTCAGAAGACACTATGAGAATATGTTTTAGAGATAAAGTATGGAAAGCTCAGACACACTTCTTAAAAACTGACTTTACAGGTTAACTCATCAGAGTTTAAAATATAAAATAGAACTACTCGATGATTTTGGTGGACTGCCTCCTTTCCATAAAATTCTTTACACTTTCACTTTAGCTGGTTATGTTCAAGTGGCTGAATTTTGGGGACTTAAACAGCACTTTTTTTGGAGTATGAATTTCGGTTCTAAACAGTTACGGCATTCTGTTTTCCTTTCTTCAATATGCAAAGTGGGACTTGGAATTAAACAAAATGAGTAATTTGCTTTTACCCATTCAATGTAACCTAGAGAAGAAGGGAACATACTTAGCCCGCTGCCTTCTCTACTGAGTCCTTCTAAAGTTACATTAAAAATAATACTGAAGTCATTGGAAGGATTTAGATTTATTATTTTTTTGCTGAGTACACATTTTATAAAAAATATAATTCATATACTTCCTTATATAAAACTATTTTCACATAATCAGGGTTTTGACTTTTTTAAAAATGTATGTATAAGATAAATGTTCTTTATGAAAACCCAGACTGCAAACAAATGCTGCTGATGGTAATAAAGATTTTATTTAAATTTGGCTTCTGCAGAAAATGAGTTTATATTATCATCAATCTATATTTGTAGTGAAACT
>SJYW01043292.1:46732-64757 GCA_006410735.1 Raphicerus campestris | reverse complement strand
ATACTACCATATAAGAAATGAAGCGCCAGTCTATGTTCAAAACAGGATGCAGGATGCTTGGGGATGGTGTACGGGATGAGTCGGGGAGATGGGGTGGGAAGGGAGGTGGGAGGGGGCTTCGGCATTGGGAGAGCGTGTACACCTGTGGCTGATTCATGTCAATGTAAGGCAAAACCAATACAGTAATGTAAAATAGAATTTAAAAATAAATAAATAATTAATTTTAAAAAAAGAAGAAGAAGAAGGAAAAGAAGATCCTGGACAAGCCCCTTCAGGATGAAGCCACATAATCAACTCTTGCTGCTTGGCTATAACACTCTGACCTTCCTTTTGTTTTATTTTTGCGGGCTTTTCCCTTCCTTGTCTTTTAGCCACCACCATTCCGGACTCCTTTTTCCTATTCTAACCACCTAACAGCAAGCCACTCGCGTATTCTTGCCTGGAGAAACCCATGGGCAGAGGAAACTGGCAGGCTACAGTCCATAGCCCTGGGATTTCTTTGGAAGGAATGATGCTAAAGCTGAAACTCCAGTACTTTGGCCACCTCATGCGAAGAGTTGACTCAGTGGAAAAGACTCTGATTCTAGGAGGGGTTGGGGGCAGAAAGAGAAGGGGACGACTGAGGATGAGATGGCTGGATGGCATCATGGACTCGATGGACGGGAGTCTGAGTGAACTCTGGGTGTTGGTGATGGACAGGGAGGCCTGGCGTGCTGCGATTCATGGGGTTGCGAAGAGTCGGACACGACTGAGCGACTGAACTGAACTGAACAGTCCATAGATAGGGTTGCACAGAGTCTGACATGACTGAAGTGAAGCCAGACAGCAAGCAAAGCAAGCATTTACTCAAGATCCATTCAAAGATTTTGTCTTGCGGTTAAAGCCTTCCCTGTGTGCAAGCGCTCATTTGGTATTAATACTTCAGGCTGCTTTGGGATCAGACTGTTTGACTGAAACGGGCTGGCCTTTAACCCTCTCAGGAACCGCTCTTGTTTCTCTGAAACAGGGCTGGGTTTTTCAGTCTTTGGCCTAGTCCTTTGGAGACAGGCTTTGGCCTGGCTCTGGGATCAAGCTCTCTCCCTAAGACCAGCTGGTATTGGCTTGCAAGCTATTTGAATTGAGCCCTTTGTGGTATTTGTAAGCCATTTAAGCTGTTGGACAATTGCTTTTTTAAAACATAAATTTGGAGTGCAAAATCTTGATTCTGGTCCTGGTTTTCCCACTGATCCATTATATGGGCAATTGCTCTTTACTTTAGAGGAAAAACCTCTAAGGAATGGGATCACGGTTATCTTAAGTATTTTAAGGGTGCCTCCTTACACTGACCTCAATGCATTTTATGTAAAAACAAAAAAAAAACAAAAAAAAACCAAAAAAAAAACACGACAACACCCTGAGTCCTTCCTCATGCACATTTCTAAGAAAATGGACCATCATGACCAAGGGCAATTTAGAATATCTGTGGCCATTATGGAGAACTTTTGAAGTCCTCAAATTTAATTAACTTAAATCTGAATTGGACTTAAGTTCCCTAAAATTAAAGTGAGCTACTTCCTAGAACTGAGTGGAATTCTTAGTTCGATTGGTATTTTGAGGCTGAAATTGCCTCTCTGCAAAATAACATTTTAAGATTAGCTGAGGCAAACTGGCAAAATGATAAAAGATAAAATGACTCCCAAAGCCTCAGGCTCTTCTTCCCTGGCTTCTTTGTCTCAAATTTCACCTCCTTCCCTTCTCTGTCACCAAAACTCTTGTCTTCAACTTGAGCAAATGAAGGCTACTAAAAGATACCAAACCCCTCCTAGGTTCTGCTACTGTTGCAAAGAGCCAGGACACTGGAAAATAGATTGGTAACCAATTTAAGAATTTTAGGCATCCTCAAGTCTCTGACCGGCCTTGTAACATCCTCCTAATTCTCCAAGGAACTACAAGGGCCCTTCCCAATCTTCCTTCTTAATCTGCTTAGGAAAACAGTTTCCTATATTAGAGATGAATCTCTTACAGTCCTAACTGACACCAAAGTCACACACTCAGTGCTCAAACCCTCTAGTGTAAAGCAGCCACTGCCTCAAAGTACTAATGCTTGTGCTCATTCACTTCAGTCGTGTCAGACCCTTTGCAACCCTATGGACTGTAGCCCACCAGGTCCCTTTAGCCATGGGATTCTGCAGGCAAGAATACTGGAGTGGGTTACCATGCCCTCCTCCAGGGGATCTTCCTGACCCAGGGATTGAACCCATATCTACTACATCTCCTGCACTGGCAGACAGATTCTTGACCCACTGAGCCACCTGGGAAGCCCCCTCAGAGTATTAAGATAATTCAAAGAATGGGATCTCTAATAAATCTCCAGAGATTTCTGTCTGTGAACCCCATTCCCTTTTGTTTAGGCTCTTTGAAAGATACACACCCTTGTCCCCTTAGTTTTTCCATGTCTGCCCATTTATTAGACCAAGACTTCTTAGAGAAATATCATGCCAGAATTTATTTCTCCCAAAAGGGGGAAATAATTTTAGAAATTGATAGTTGTCATCAGAGCAACAAGGCAAGTGAATGAAATGACCCTTTGGCATCTTTTACTTGTTCCTCTCTGATGACACTAGAGCTGATTCTGGAAACACTGATCATTTGTCCCTATTGAATCAGCTACCACTTTCTTTTCCTGTACAAGGTCTTCTTGTAGCTCAAACAGTAAAGAATCAACTGCAATGCAGGAGACCTGGGTTCGATCCCTGGGTTGGGAAGATCCTCTGGAGAAGTGAATGGCAATCCACTCCAGTATTCTTGCCTAGAGAATCCCATGGACACAGGAGCCTGGGGGGCTACAATCCATGGGGTCACAGAGTCGAACACGACTGAGCAACTAACACTCCCACTCTCCTTATGGGCAAAATCTGTAACTGATGTTGGCAAGGTTCACAGCAAACCTCCCAACAAAATTCAAATAGACCCTCAAATCGAACCTTTTCCCAGAATTAATCAATACTCTTTAAGTAAAAAGCCTTCAAGGCATAAGTCCATAATAGAAGATTACAAGGCTCAAGGCCTCATTATCCATTGTACTAGTCCCTATAATACCCCTGTTTACTGGTGAGAAAACCTACAGCACCTCCAAGCAATAAGCAACATTGTTATCCTTCCAAATCCTGTTGTCGCTAACTCTCATAGGCTACTAACATCCACTCCCACTGGAAACAAATTATTGGCTGTAATTGATTTCTGCATTGCATTCTCTAGTATTTCAGTTGATGAAGCTAGCCAATATACCTTTCTTGCATTCACTTGGGAAGAAAAACAATTCGCCTAGACAGTCATGCCTCAGGTTGGACTGAACCTCCTTATTTCTCACAAATCCTGAAGGCTGATCTAGATGACGTGAAATTCCCTAGGGCTTCTGCTTTGTTGTAATCTGTAGATGATTTGCTTCTTTGCGCTACTTCTCATGCTGGCTCACAGGAAAAGAGCTGCCACATGCTAAAGCTTTCAGCCTTAAGGGACATAAGGTCACCAAAGAAAAACTGCAGTATTCCCAGACCTAGTTTTTTTTTTTTTTTTTTTCTCTAAATAAAGGATAATTGCTTTACAATATTTTACTGCTTTCTGCCACACATCAACATGAATCAGCAATAGGTATACACATGTCCCCCACCCCTTGAACCTCCCTTCCACCTCTCTACCCCTCTAGGTTGTCACAGAGCATCACCAAACCCAGGTTTGATATTTAGAATATCAGAATAAGGGCTACAGCTAGATCCAGACAGTGTCCTGTGTTTCCCCAAACTAAGCATCACCTGAGAGGTTTTCTCGAGCTGGTTGCTTATTGATGAAACTGGATTCAAAATTTCTCTCTTATGACCAAACCCCTATATGTTTTAATAAATAGTTATGACTGTAATCCAGTTTTATGGGAAAAAACAGATAACACAGCCTTCAAGGCCTTAAAGAAAAATTTGAAGAATCCACCTGCCCTTGGCCATCCCAATGATCAGATTCCCTTTTTCCTTTTTGTATGTGAAAGGAAAGGGAATGTCCTTGGGGTACTCACCCCAATACATGAGAACTACCATTGAAACATAGAGTATTATAACCAGCAACTGGACCTTGTGGCACAGGGGTGCCCCCCGCTGACCTTAAAGCCGTTACAACCACTGCCCTTTCAGTTAAGGCCATTGAGAAAATCATTGCAGGGTCTCCTTTAACCATTTTTATACGCCACGTATCAGGACTGTGTTGTGTTAGACACTCAGTCATGTCCAACTCTTTGCGACCCCACAGACTGTAGCCCGCCAGGCTTCTCTGTCCATGGAATTCTCTGGGCAAGAATACTAGAGTGGAGTGCCATTCCCTTCTTCAGAGGAACTTCCCAACCCAGGGATCGAACCCTGGTCTCCTGCCTCACAGGCAGATTCTTTACCATTTGAGCTACACAGGGAAGTCTCCTGAATTCTCATCACACTCAACATTTCTCAGTTAGCACTTCACCTCTCAAGTCCTTTTGTTAATTTCTTCTCATATAACTCTTTTATGTTGTAGTAACCTTAACTTGGCTGATCTTTTCCTCTTTGTCACCAATGAAGTCCCTCAGGACTGCTTAAGGCTGACAGACCATCTCCTGACTCCTCGTAATGATCCACAGGAAGTTCCGCCGGGTAATGTTGGCCTATCATGGTTCGCTGATGATTCTGATTTAGGTGGTGACCATATCAAATACTCTGCTGGATGTGGCATTACAAATTCTTTTGAAGTTGTTGAAGCAACACCTTTACCTATGACTACTTTGGCACAATAGGCTGAATCATAAGCTCTTACACAGGCTTGCGTTTTAGCCAAGGACAAAACTGCCAATATTTGCACTGATAGCAGATAAGGTTTTAGAGTAGCTCATAATTTTGAAATGTTGTTGAAACAACACATCTTCTTTACCTCCAGTGGAAATAAAATTTAAAATGGCCTCTATGTTCAGGAATTATTAATGCAATATTTTTATCTGCCACTTAAGTTCTTTTTTTTAAGCTTTGTGGGCATTCTATGGAGAAGGCAATGGCACCCCATTCCAGTACTCTTGCCTAGAAAATCCCATGGGTGGAGGAGTCTGGTAGGCTGCAGTCCATGCTAAGGGTCGGACACGACTAAGTGACTTCCCTTTCACTTTTCACTTTCATCCATTGGAGAAGGAAAAGGCAACCCACTCCAGTGTTCTTGCCTGGAGAATCCCAGGGACGGGGGAACCTGGTGGGCTGCCATCTATGGGGTCGCACAGAGTCGGACACAACTAGACTCTTTGGAAGCTGCTAAGTGAAGTCACCTTGCTGATATTTCAGCAAAGATTGTTAAAGGGACCAATAGCAGCCTAACCTCTGTCATGGTCCAAAGGGATGTTTCATAAAATTGACATTGATATCTAGAAGAGTGATATTAGAAAATAACAGATCCCAAACACAGAACTGGTTGATTGCGACTGAAATGTGGGACAGTCGATTCTCCTGCCTCCAGCCAGGAAATTGACAGTAGATTTTGCAGTAGTTTATTAAAGTACCCCTGTTGCATCTTAGGACTTGAGCTTACCAAACTTCAGGGGCTTGATATAAATACTTCAGGATACTGGATTTCATTGTCTACTGCCTTTGTCCTTGAATAGGTGCCTATTCAAGGAGGATAAAAGGTATGGTCCATGTTTTTACGTGTGATAGTGGATAGGGAAGAAAATATACTTTCTGCTTGTGGCTAGAAATAAAAAATGGCTGACAGATAGATAATCATGAATCTTATCAGGTTGGAAGTACTGTATGTATACTCTGCTCCAAGCTAAACTTATGTGAACAAATTTTGGAGAACAGTAGATACATCAGGAGATTAGACCAGTATAGATCTCCTAGTTGCCTACCAAAGACCTTATCCTGTGTATTTCCTGTGTGACAGAGGACACAATTACCTGCATTTTAAGGAACTATTAGGATTCTGCCTTGGGCAAGGGGCAGATAAGCTGTATCTCCATCATACCCTAACCTACTTTAACTTCTTCCAAGAAAGAGAAGTTAAATGCTAGTTAACTAAGGGCTGTGTCAATGGGCAGAGCATCTTGGTTGGTTGTATAAAGGCAGAAATTCTAGGACTTCTTTGGTACTTCAGTGGTTAAGACTCCACACTTGAAATACAGGGGGCCCAGGTTTAATCCCTGGTCAGAGAGCTAGATCGCACATGCTGCAACCAAGATCAAAGGTTCTGTGTGCCACGACTAAGACTTTGCATGGCCAAATGAATAAAGTGTTAGTCCCTCAGTCATGTCCAGCTCTTTGCAACCCTATGGACTATAGCCCACGAGGCTCCTCTGTCCATGGGAATCTCCAGGCAAGAATACTGGAGTGGATTGCCATGCCTTCCTCCACGGGATCTTCCTGACCCAGGGATTGAGGCTGGGTCTCTTGAATTGCAGGTAGATAAATATTTTTAAAATATTTTTAAAAGGCAGAAATTATGAGTCCCAGACTCAAGGTCTATGACTATAAGAGAAATATGCCTTTGGTTACCAGACCATGAAACTGATCAGACGCAATCTGGCAAAAAGCAAATTAAAATGTTATCAGTAAAAAAATTGGATTGGAGTCTGCCTGAAAATAAGCCAAAATAGTGAAGAGCATTACCAAGAGAAAGACATTCTAATGCATTGGTGAAACACCTTGAATTTCCCAGTTAAATGAATGAACATATACTTCTTTTCTTTAAAGATTCTGTTTGATGAGGGTTTCCACCACTTGTAACTAAGAGTTCTGACTAACACAAGGCTAAAGTGAATGAGAAGAAAATTAATCTGTATTGAGAAGTTATGATGTACCAGAAACTGTGCTAGGTGCTTTCCAATATTCTGATTCAACGTTCACTATAAGCCTGGAAAGTATTAAGTATCTTCCCTCATTTTGTATAAAGGAAATTGAGGCTTAGAGACATAAGCACATATTTAATACCCATGGCTACTTTGTTAGTTGTTCCCTGGTAGCTCAGACAGTAAAGAGTCTGTTTGCAATGCAAGAGACCCAGGTTCGATCCCTGAGTCAGGAAGATCCCCTGAAGTAGGGCATAGCAACCCACTCCAGTACTCTCACCTGGAGAATTCCATGGACAGAGGAGCCTGGTGGGCTACAGTCCATGAGGTTGCATAGAGTTAGAAACAACTGAGTGACTAGCACACACACACACTTTGTTAGTAAGTGGTATATTCAGAATTTAATTCAAGTCTGTTTCTTGCTAAAATTCATACTATTTTTACTAAACCACATTCCTCTTCAATAAAATGAGGATCACAATAGTGCTTGCCTCATAGGGTCACTGTAAACACTTTGAGTATTATTGGGCACACAGTAAGTGCTAGATAGTTAAACAAAATGCATAAGGATAAAATAAATAATTAGACAAATAGTAGACCAATATGTTCTTCCTTGACATCAGAATTTAATGTAATCTACAAACGACATACTGTTTGATCGTGACAAATCCTATGATGTCTAATGGCCTCCATTATTTGAAATCTGTAATCAGAAGATGGTTATATTCACTCACCAGCTTAAAGAAGATTAATTATAAATGCCGCAAATTTTAAAATATAAAAGCTACCATAGTCAAAGTTGATTTGGTTACCTTTTTTTCAGGAGAGCTAGAATAATTAAAATCTGTTTACTATAAAAACACTGTTTGGACATTATAATGCTTTCAGAATCCCAAGCTGGGAGTTTTTAGCATGAATATTATACAATAAGAAACGTTAAATGCTGGACTTTTGTAATGAGATTTCTCACTTCATATGCAATACTACACATAGGACTTGAACTCATTGCTATCTTGACCGGTATCTGCTTGAAAATTTAGGTAACATCAACTTTGCTCTGCCCAGAGTTTCCAGGTATAAAATAAATTATTCATAATGAGTTAATTATCATCTCAGTGTACCATAATTCTTATTTTCAAGATGATATTCAACAGATTAAATCCTCTGGAATTTAATCATAATTTGCATACATAGTTTTGAAAATAAGTAACAGTCTCTCGATAAATGCAGAATTACAAAATCCTCCAAATGAAAGGTAACCTTGACACCAAAATACAGATAGAAAAATATTTTCCTGTCAAAAAAGCTAACCACCACCCTCAATTCCTTGCAGGCATTATATAGTTTATTTTCATAAATTGTCTCACATTCTCCTTTTTTATGAAAAGAGGAAAAATTATATTTCTAATTCTGCGTGGGTCTTTGATTTTCAGGACATCCCTGTAGCTCAAATGCTAAAGAACCTGCCTGCGATGCAGGAGGCCAGAATTCGATCCCTGGGTTGGGAAGTTCCTCTGGAGAAGGGAATGTCAATTCACCCCAGTATTCTTGCCTGGAGAATCCCATAAACAGAGAAGCCTAGCCAGCCACGGTCTGTGGGGTCACAAAGAGTCAGACACGACTGAGCAGCGGACACACAGTGCTCACACACACTTTGATTTTTAGCACATAGAGCTTCAATAATTGAGTTTTCACTTCTGCTCTTTTCCTCTGAATATATAGGTGTTTGAATCACTGAATCTCCTAAACACAAAATGGTGACCGCCACGGAGTGTCCCCCTCCAAACTACTTAGATCTGCGCAGACATGAAACTACCAGATCGGCACAGAAACTATTATTTTCTCTCTGAAGAAGAATGAAACACAGTGTGAAACACCTGAACAGCATACATGCAGCATCTCTTTTTCCTCTGGACCCCAAAGCAAGCCTTTGTGATAACAAGGACCAAACATTCCCTAAGAGCAGACACAACATCTCTTACACTTTGAAAATAAAGAATCAATAGATATAAAGACTTTATGATTTCTCATATTTAGTTCACTACCAAGTTATGTTTTGGACTAGTATTTCTTCCTGCATAGAAATCCACAAACCTGTAACATACTGAGAGATTATACAGAATTAAACCATTTCATTTTACAAGCATATTTGTTGTTTCACTGAACATGTTACAGATCACAGCTAAATCTAGATCTTATCACTTACTGCTTAACTCAATAAACGTGTTTTCCCCAAATTTATTACAAACTCCAAGTGTTGTTGTCTGAAGACTCCATGTAACACTTCCGTATTCTCATTGTATACTTTATCCCAGCATTGACACTCTACTCTGCACTACTTTCTCAAAAACAAAGCATGTTTGCTATGATTCTAACCAAATAGAGTCTAGACATCAAAGGAACAGTTTTCTCTAATCTTTCCACCTTTTCAAATGCTCAGAGAATTTCCCGGAGAAGAAGAGAAGAAAATGGGATCAAAGTTTTAGCATTTTTAAAACCTGTATGTTCCCATTTCTTGATAGACAAAGAGACAATGAATAAGATCTGCATCCTGTGATCAATAGAAATGTAGAGGTTTGAGTTTTATTATTTTTCTCTTGCTTGCCTTTAAAAAATGAATAGCACTTGCCAATGAGTTCATTACTCCCAGCACTTCAAGGTAAACGTAATAGAATTCTACTTTCCTGGCACACTGCAATGGTATGCTTTTCTTGGGAAATAAAAGATGATACTGAATTAAAGAACTGATTTCTTTATAGGAACTCAGTTATAGCCTTCTCTGGTGTTTTCCTGAATCAAAGCAGGGCTACACCTTGTGTTAAACTTCTCACACACTCCCTCAGCACAGAGGCGAAGAAAGGCTTCTCTGTCTCCCTCTTTGATTTTCCTGTTCAACCAGGTTAAACTCCAACCCAGGATTTTTAACAAACACAACTGTATGTAAAAAGCAATTGCTAGAAAACAAAGGAATTCTTAACAGATTTGAATAACAATGTAAAAGAACAAAACACTGTTCAAATACCCAAATGCTGCCAAGTTCTCCAGTCTTCTGAAGCTACTCTTTCATATAACACCCAAATATAAAATGATATGCCACCATTACTTATATAATGAAAAGCCTAGCACTCTCCCTAATATCCAAGGATTCCTGGGATGGGGACACTGGCTGCAGAGGTGCAATCTCGTCCCCAAGTACATCCCTCATTGATTCTGAATCCCTTTGTCATCATATGTCTGAAAAGCTGCTGACTTCTTATCTCTCCTACTTTGTAGGCCTCCTATCCTCCCACCCCCCCCTCAACTAACACTCTTCTTCCTTGACTCCCCAAAGTGCCACAAACACATGTACTGCAGAGTTCAAGGAAGTCATGTGGAATCAAACAAAGCCAAAATGAGATGTGGGATTAAACTGGAGAAACAAATGAACAGCAAAGGTAAAGGGGGAGGGGCAAGAGTAAGGAATTGAGAGATAGAAAACTACTATGTATAAAATAAACAAGTTTCAAGGATCTATTGTACAGCACAAAGAATGTAGCCAATATTTTATAATAATTTTAAATTGAGTATAATTTATAAAAATTTTGAATCACCATGCAGTGCACCTGAAACTAAGATGATACTGTAATCAGCTAGTGCTGTTGCTGCTGCTGTTTAGACACTAAGTCTGACTCTTTTGCAACCGACCCCGTGGACTGTAGCCCGCCGCGCTCCTCTGTCCATGGGATTTCCCGGGCAAGAATACTGGAGTGGGTTGCCATTTCCTCCTCCAAGGGATCTTCCCAACCAGGAATCGAACCTGCATGTCCTGCGTTGGCAGGCAGATTCTTTACCACTGAGCCACCTGGGAAGCCCTAAATCAACTATGCTTCAATTTTTAAAAAAATTTTATTTAAAAAAATGTTGCCCCAGGGGAAAAAGTCAAACAGAAAAAATGTCAAACCAATAAGCCCAAAGGTGACAATGAAGACAGAGATGTAGCTCCAAAAATATGAGTCTTGAAGGTCTCTGCCTTCAAGGAATGTATATACAGTCTATTGGGACACCTTGAAATATACTTGAGCACAACTTAGGCTCACGTCGGGGCCTCTCTTATGCACTTAATGTCTTTCCATGATGGCCTTTTTTCCCTTTAATGACCCCAATGATCAGAGGTCTGTCAAAGTAAATAGGAAGCCAGAGAGTAAACAGCTAGCTAGCGGTGTGCTTTATAATTGGCCAAGTGATTGAAGACCTGTCTTGAGTGAATAACTGGACAGGAAGTGGCCAAGGAGGGACAATATTTTCAGAAGATTTGACTGAGTGGGAGTTGTATTTTCCATTGTCTGATACTTGCCAATCATTACATATATGTCAGTAAAACAGAGTTTGTTCAGCCCATTCAGTGCACCTGTGTGATCACGTTCTAATTTTCTCTTTCTCTCTCTCCCCCCCCCCCTTTTTTTTTTTTTTTTGGCTTAAAGAATGAACATTTATTTTCTCAATTCTGGAGTTTGGAAGTCCAAGGTCAGCATCTAATGCTTGATCAGAGTTCACTTGCTTTAGAGGAAGCCATTTCCAAATGAAATGTTACTATTTCATTCTCCTGATTTTTTCTTTGCTTTTTGGAGCCAAAGAAGTGCTTCTTTCAAAGGGTAAAATTTTCTGAAATATCCAGTGAGCTGAAAACTTAAATGCCAGATTCCAGCTGTAAATAGGAAGAGTAGAAAAGAAAGTATATCTGAACATTGGATTGTAGAAATATGTAATCAGAGTTGGGAATAGTGATGTAGAAATAGACAAGACTGTCAAAAAAGATTCTTCCAGGCATCCTTGTAATCTACTTAGATATTTCAGTATTTGACCTTGAAGCAACTTCTGGCAAGTTGGATGGCATAATTTCCTAGAATATCATAGTGGATAAATCCATTAGCCTGATAAGTCTCACTTGGCATTTTCAAAGAAATTTACTGCTAGTAATAAGGTTGTGAACACTAAAAGCTGCTTGGCTGATGAAAATCTTGCTTAAGAAAAATCTAGGCAGGTTTCTCACAGGAGTTTCACCAAATACACACACACACCCATACTATCAAAATGTATGAAAAGTGAAAGTGAAAGTTGAGTCCGACTCTTTGAGAACTATATGGTCCATGGAATTCTCCAGGCCAGAATGCTGGAGTGGCTAGCCTTTCCCTTCTCCAGGGGATCTTCCCAACCCACGGATGGAACCCAGGTCTCCCACATTACAGGTGGATTCTTTACCAACTGAGCTATCAGGGAAGCTTGTCAAAATGTATACCTTTTAAAAATATGCATTAAGGCCTGAGGCTATTATGGATATTACAAACTCTATTTCATCTATGAAATTATTTTTAATCCAGCAAAAATGTTGTCAGACATATTAGGTGCAAGGCATATGCTTGGTGCTTAGAAGAGCACAGAGAAGAATGTTACTAGAACAATGTCTTATCTGTTCCTTCTAATAACAGATAAAACAACTAAAACAGAATAAGTAAATACTAAATAGAGAGACAAATACCCTCCTGGGAGAGCTCAGGGAAAGAAGCAATTGATTATGACCAACAGGATTAGGGGAGACTTAGTTGGGGTCAAAACTGACTCAGAAACAAAAGTAAGCCACACTCTTTGTGGAATCAGACATGAATCCACATTCTTTAGCTATATTTATACACAACTGGAAACTCATTTAAAGATTATCCATCCTACAAAGGGAGAAATGTTATTAATGAAAAAAAAACCGTTAGTTATCCACAATGTCATCACAAATTACATAACCTGTGGAAAATTCTTCCAGAGATGGTAATACCAGACCACCTGACCTGCCTCTTGAGAAACCTGTATGCGGGTCAGGAAGCAACAGTTAGAACCGGACATGGAACAATAGGCTGGTTCCAAATAGGAAAAGGAGTACGCCAAGGCTGTATATTGTCACCCTGCTTATTTAACTTCTATGCAGAGTACATCATGAGAAATGCTGGACTGGAAGAAACACAAGCTGGAATCAAGATTGCCAGGAGAAATATCAATAACCTCAGATATGCAGATGACACCACTCTTATGGCAGAAAGTGAAGAAGAACTAAAGAGCCTCTTGATGAAAGTAAAAGAGGACAGTGAAAACGTTGGCTTAAAGCTCAACATTCAGAAAGCTAAGATCATGGCATCAGGTCCCATCACTTCATGGGAAACAGATGGGGAAACAGCAGAAACAGTGGCTGACTTTATTTGGGGGAAGGGGCTCCAAAATCATGGCAGATGGTGACTGCAGCCATGAAATTAAAAGATGCTTACTCCTTGGGATAAAAGTTATGACCAACCTAGACAGTATATTAAAAAGCAGAGACATTACTTTGTCAACAAGTTCCATCTAGTCAAGGCTATGCTTTTTCCAATAGTCATGTATGGATGTGAGAGTTGGAGTATAAAGAAAGCTGCTGCTGCTAAGTTGCTTCAGTTGTATCCAACTCTGTGCACCCCCAATAGACGGCAGCCCACCAGGCTCCCCTGTCCCTGGGATTCTCCAGGCAAGAACACTGGAGTGGGTTGCCATTTCCTTCTCCAATGGATGAAAGTGAAAAGTGAAAGTGAAGTTGCTCAGTCGTGTCCAGCTCTTCACGACCCCATGGACTGCAGCCCACCAGGCTCCTCCGTCCACGGGATTTTCCAGGCAACAGTACTGGAGTGGGGTGCCATCATGCCAACAAATTGATGCTTTTGAACTGTGGTGTTGGAGAAGACTCTTGAGAGTCCTTTGAACTGCAAGGAGATCCAACCAGTCCATCCTAAAGGAAATCAGTCCTGAGTGTTCATTGGATGGACTGATGTTGAAGCTGAAACATCAGTACTTTGGCCACCTGATGCGAAGAGCTGACTCATTTGAAAAGACCCTGATGATAGGAAAGATTGAATGCAGGAGGAGAAGGGGACAACAGAGGATGGGATGGTTGGATGGCATCACCAACTCAATGCACATGAGCCTGGGTAAACTCAGGGAGTTGATTATAGACAGGGAGGTCTGGCATGCTGCAGTTCATGGGGTCACAAAGAGTTGGACACAACTGAGCAACTAAGCTGAACTGAACTGAAAATGCTATCAGTAAATAATATCGGTTCTCCTGGGAATTGCAACATTTACAAAACTGTATTTAATTCAAGAAGGACAACATCATGATTCTTAGTTGCAGAAAATTAACATTTTAAACAGCAGATAGCAGAGCAGGAGGACGTAAATATTCTGCCCTAGAAAGATGTGCTCCAGAGTACAGCAGGAGGAGTTTGCTTGTCCTAAACATGTCCATGATCCACTCTTCTCCCAAGACCATCAGTTAGTTTGCTCTTATTTCACAAATCCCTAGCAGGCCTTTGATTACTAATGCAGTTTTCCCTCAGTATGCGCAGGGCACTGGGACCCTGTCTCCTCCCCCTGGAGGTTACCATTATCCAAGGATGCTCAAGTCCCGTATACAAAATAGCATAATATTTGCATATAACCTCTGCATATCCTTCCATACACTTTAAATCATCTCTAGATTACTTATATTTACTACAATGTGAAAGCCATATAAATAGTTGCCAATGTGCAGCAAATTCAAGTTTTGCCATTTGGAACTTTCTGTAATTTTTTTTCTCTTATTATTTTTGATCCATGGTTGGTAGAAGCCACAGATTTGGAACCTGTGGATAAGGAGGGCTGATTATAAGCAGGCATTTTAATCCTAGAAAGGAAACTGAAGAATAGCACTAATCCTTGAACTCCTTGAGGGCAAGGACTAGACACTGGGTATTGTTTTGTTTGTCGGTCTGTTTAGTCACTAAGTCATGTCTGACTCTTCTGTGACCTCACGGACAGCCCACCAGTCCCCTCTGTCCCTGGGGGTTTCCAGGCAACAATACTGGAGTGGGTTGCCATTTCTTTGTCCAGGGGATCTTCCCAACCCAGGGACCAAACGAATGTCTCCTGCAGTGGCAGCTGAATTCTTTACCACTGAGCCACGTGGGAATTCATGCACTGGTTAGACCAGATCAACATGACAGTTGTTGGTGACAGCTTAGGTAAACTGACAAAATGGAAAATTCACAAAACTGTTAAAAATCACAATTTGAAGTACCAGCAAAACAAGACAAACTCTTAGTTGTTACTTAACTCTTATACATCCTACCAGACTCACAGATTTACCTGTTATATCCTTATTTTACAAAAGAAAAGAAAGCCAGTAGAAAAATGATGGAAGAATCCACATAAAGTAATCTGATATATACTATGGGACTATTATTTTCAGTTTAACAACAAGTATTCGATATCAGAATCAGGTGGAAAGCTATGATCAAGGATATTTAAAATTTTTAAAAAGTGTATCAGAAATACTTTAATCATACATATGATGAGAGAATGCAGAACATTTTTCAAGCAGGTCAAAACTAGAGCACAATGAAGTTAGGAACAAAATTGAATGAAATGAGTATATCTTGCTTAGTTAAATTTATTTTAAAGTCTTGTGATTCAAGTATTTAGACATACTGCCTATTTAGTAAAAATTTAATCCATTTATTTATCTGAGAACTATTTATTAAAGAGCTACTCAATGTTGACAGTAAGTGCACAGTAGTGACAAAGACACGTACCATTCATCTTTTTGAAGCCAGGGCCAACTTATCCCTTAGGCATGGTGAACACAGTGCCTAGGAACAACAGTACTTTTCAGGGGTCCACAAAAATATTTTAATTTTCTTTAAGATGAGAAAAAAGAAATGAATGTAATCCTGGCTGGATTGTATTAGTCTTTATTCTACTGCAGTGATAAAATATAATTCTAATGTTAGTCATGGACAAAGAGGCCCACAAAAACACAAGTTGCTCAGATGGGCCTGTGGCGATTTTATGTTCTATTAGAGGAGACTGGATAATATTTACACTAAGTAGAAGACAGTGTGAAATGAGCTGAGGTCAGGGTAAATGCAGGGTGCAGTGGGAATCCATCTCAATGGGCCATGGAAAGCTTCTCAAAAACCTCAACAGAAACATGAAGAAAAAGAGGGTTTTTTTGTTGTTTTTTTTTTAAAGCTTTTTTAAAGAGCTTGAAAGGAAATGCACAGGAGCAAGAAAATGCAAAGATCTGGGCAGTGCACCAAGTGGCCCTGGGATGTGCCTCTTGCTTCAACAGAATTTGGATGGAACAGACCCAGGGACACCCCTGCCTCCAGCCTCCAACCACCCTCAACCTTTTGTCGAGTCACAACCTTTGAAAGTAGCCACTCAGCTATCCTTAGCGTCCAGGACCAGCTAACACAAGTTTTTGAATTTAACTCCTCATTGCTGATCAACCATGAGCTCCCAGATTCATCAGAATGTCTCCACCAAGGTGGAAGCCCTGTCCACTGCTTCGTCAGCCTCCATCTGCATGCTTCCTGCACTTACCTTTCTCTGGGCTTCTATTTCCACAGGGCAGTGTGGATCTGGAGGACCTGGGCCTCTTTTTCCATGAATTGGCCTAGGAGAAGCACGAAGTCACCCAGCATCTCTTTAAAATGTAAAACCAGAGCAGCGTCTTCCTCCAAGACTTGCAGAAGCCTCCCCAGGATGAGCAGGCAAAACCCCAGAAGCCTATGGAAGCCACCTAACTTATGCAAAAGAACCTAAACCAGGTCCTTTTAGGTCTACATTCTTTGGCCACCTGATACGAAGAGCAGATTCATTGGAAAAGACCCTTATGCTGGGAAAGATCAAAGGCAGGAGGAGAAAGGGCCAACAGAGGATGAGATAGTTGGATGGTGTCACCAACTTAATGGACATGAATTTGAGCAAATTCTGGGAGATGGTGAAGGACAGGGAAGGCCGGTGTGCTGCAGTCCATGGGGCTGCAAAGAGTCAGGCGTGACTTAGTGACTGAACAACATCAAAGCCCTGGGTTCTGCCTGTGAAGATCTCCATCTCTGTGACTTCCTGACGAATCATTTCCTAGATGAGCAGGTGACATTCATCCAGAAGATGATCGACCATTGACTAACCTCTGCCAGATGACTGGTTCCCAGGGGGAGCTGGGAGTCTCTCTCTCCAAAGTGCTCACCTTCAAGCACAGCTAGAAGCATTTGGAGCCAACCAATATTTGAGAAGCCCCTCTGGTGTCAGGGTTTCTGCCTGCAGCCTCTCTAGACAGCTTTTTAAACCTGTAGCCCTCTGTCAAGCCTTGGACCAAATGAAAACAATAAAGATTTTCAAAAAAAAAGAGTGTGCATAGGTCTGAAACTAAAAGAGGTGATGATGAGTGGGAGCAACTCCAAGTACCTTCATATGCTTAGAGCATGCCTGCTAAGTTGCTTCAGGCGTGTTCAACTCTTTGTGACCCCATGGACTGTAGCCCACCAGGCTCCTCTGTCCATGGGAGTCTCCAGGCAAGAATACTGGAGTGGGTTGCCATTTCCAATTCCAGGGGATCTTCCCAACCCAGGGATCAAACCCAGGTCTCCTGCATTGGCAGGCGTGTTCTTTAGCACTAGCACCACCTGGGAAGCCCATGTGCCTAGAGCAGTGGTTCTCGACTCAGGGCCAACTTGCCTCTCAGAAGACACGTGACGTTTTCTGGAGACGTTTTTGGCTGTCATAACACAGAGGGGATGTTACTGGTATCTAGCAGGGAGAGGCCAGGGATGCTGGTGAACATCCTACGGTACACAGGACAGTGGCCCACCACAGAGAATGATCCTGCCTCAAATGTCAACAAGTGGGAAACTATTAAAGAATTAGAACTGGAGATTTAAAAATTTTAGTCTTTGCAAGTTCAATAGCCAGAGATAGTATCGTTTTGTTTAGATTTACATTTCCTTGGTTACTAGTGAGCATAAATGTTTAAAAGGTTTAAATGTATTTATTAGCTATGTAATTTCTCCTTTTGTATATTTTCTGTTTGTGACCTTTGGAGATTTTTCAACTAGTTACTGATTCATTGCTTAGTGTCCTGGAAGAACTCTTTATCTATTACAGATAGTAAACCTGTGTGTCATTTATATTGCAAATATTTCTTTCTCCTATTTTATCATTTTTCTTGATGTTTTGTTTTGT
This sequence comes from Raphicerus campestris, assembly GCA_006410735.1. Lineage (NCBI taxonomy): Eukaryota > Metazoa > Chordata > Mammalia > Artiodactyla > Bovidae > Raphicerus > Raphicerus campestris. The sequence goes on along the minus strand of SJYW01043292.1, from coordinate 46,885 downwards.
TGCTGTGAAGAATCTAACTTTTATACAGTCAGGTCCATTATTCTCATCTCATATTTTCTGCTTTTATATTGTAAAAGTTGTTTTCAACCCAAGTTACATAAGCTGATTACTTTGATACGATGTGATAAACAATATAGTAGAATGGTATGTCCT
>SJYW01043292.1:29699-46608 GCA_006410735.1 Raphicerus campestris | reverse complement strand
TATGTCCTATACCAATAGTGTGGAAGACACAAAAAGGAGTCAATTAAAATGTGTGTAAGAAGTAGAATTAATTTATTGTCATTGTGCTCTGTATCCTAAGTGCCTAGAAACCTGCCTGGCACATAAGAGGCCAGAAATATTCATTCAATGTTGAATAAATAAATAATTGGTATTTAATTGGTCATGTAATTGCAGTCTGTGAAATAGTATACAATATTCACACTCACAAATGTCCTTTGTAGAATTGGATAATGAGTAAAAGAGATTATATGCTTTTGGGTCTCTTCTAGCTTATCCCCTTCAAAGCTATGTTTCAATCTAGGGCTTCCCGGCTCTCAAAGTCATTCTAAGCAAAGACTAGTCTAAATGACTTTGAAGATACCTGTGTATCTCCAACACCCCTTCTCAACCCAAATTGACTTTTGTTTTTGTTTTGAAAGGAAAAGATGATTATTCTTTCCCTCAGACACATACACACACACACACACACACACACACACACACACACACACATTTTATGTACAAAGTGAAAGCTCCTTTGAACCCCAACCCAATTCTCAGAGGTTAGATGCTTCCTTCCATTTTTAAAATGTATTTGTGATGGGCATGAATTTGCTCCTGATTGCTTTGGTACAGGAAATAAAACTTTTTTTGGTCTTATTTTCTAAATTAAATCCAGCTTAGTTTTGAGCCCTCACCTTCCTAGCTGATAGGGCACTCACTTGCTATCAATCTTGGAGCTTTCTCCCCTATCAGCTTTCATAGGAGTTTCAGAGCTTACTAAGTCACAAGAAAATGAGAGCGAAAGGCTAATCCTTAATATATGGTGACCACCATCATTACTAATGATTCCGCTACTCAGTGATGCCATTGAATTCTGATTCCCTGCCACCTGCTGGGCGTCATTGCTCTCTAGAAGAGATGGCAAGAAGCAAGATGACACACTTGCCTTTCAGTGATGTTTTCTCCTTGCCTCCAGTGGCTCTAGGATTTTCCCCAGGGGATCCTCATTGGTCCTGTCAAGGAAAGACTGAGGATCTCTTTTGATCAGTCCCCAGCATATACCTACCCTCAACAGTAGTAATGTCACCTCTCTGACCACAGTCTTAAGGAGTCTCTTCCTATCCAGTAATGATCACTGACCAAAGTATAAACTTCTATCTGCTCTTGCCCTCTAGGGCAACTCAAGACTTTCCTAACTTCGACCTGGACAGATGTTATGATTTGCGTTTTCCTGGAGTGGTTTTAGTTTCTGTGTTTTCCTGCTAGTGCTGCTCCTAATAAAGAAAGAAAAGGAGGAAGGGAGGAAAGATGGAAAGATGGCTGGAAGAATGAAGGGGAGGAAGAAGGAAACAGTCACTAACCTTCGACCTCCCATCCCCCATAAAGAGATTGATTCCTAGAAAAGCAAGATAGGTTTAAAGCTCCAAGAGCTGTATTCAGCGTGAGGAAGATCTTAGGAAGACTCTGAAATAAAGAGTATCTTTAATAATCCTCATGGTAACACATTTGAAATCTATTCAAAGGAAAGAACTCAGAAGATAGGAAAATATTTCGACCCACTGGATCCTCTGAAGTTCACTAATTTTAACAGGTCATCACACCCATTTCTCTTTCCTCCCTCCCATTAGCAATGACCCACATGCTTTTTGATTGCTGAATAAGATAAGATCATGTGAACTGCTGAAAGATTTTTAATCAATAGAAAAGAGCAGCAGGCACAAATGTCTGGAGTTTATCAAACACTGGCATAGCAACATAAAATTGGATTAGAGTGGACTTCCACTTTCAATGACAACATCAAGTTACTGTATTATTGGAAGGCCATTACAAGTGAGGATGAAGCAGAGCATAGACTACTTTAGGAGATGTGTATTTTAGAAGGGCTTCCCTGTGGCTCAGAGGTTAAAGCATCTGCCTGCAATGTGGGAGACCCGGGTTCAATCCCTTGGTCGGGAAGATCCCCTGGAGAAGGAAATGAAAACCCACTCCAGTATATTTAGCAATAAATGGAAAAAGTTATTTTATATTATCTTCCCCAAACTTTGCTTTTCTGAAAATACTCAGACTTGCAGTCTTCTTTAACAAGAGCTAAAATATGTTTCCAGAAAGTTCTGACACTAATTTTTTAAATCAAACTTACTGGGATAGTTTTGCAACCCCAGAGTATCAGTTCTATGATCACACTGCCATTTAGATTTCCTGCTGCTAGGTACTGCACCAAAACTTATGACTGGAATAGTTATGGGAAGTATTCTGCCACCTTAAGGCAAAAGAGGCCCTGGGTTCAGGGAACTGACTCAAGCACCTTATTTATATTAGTTGGCACACTACGAAGATTATGTAAAAGATATTGTTGAACACTAGATGATGCATAAATAATCAGTTCTCATATCTTTGAAGTAACTGAAAGAATGTCACCAAACACACCACGCACACACACACAGATTTCTCTGAGGAATAAGTACTTGCCAGTACCCATATGCAATCACAGCAACGTTCTTTCCTCTGTTTAGAAGTGAGAGCAGACTAGCTCAGGACCAGTTTGTTTTTGTTTTTTTTTTTTTTAAGTGGCATTGATTTACAATTTTATGTTAGCTTCAGGTGTACAGCAAAGTGATTCAGCTATATATTGTTTTTCAGATTCTTTTCCATAATAGATTATTATAAGATATTGAATATAGGTTCCCTATGCTATACAGTCGGAAAAGGCAATGGCACCCAACTCCAGTACTCTTGCCTGGCAAATCCCATGGGCAGAGGAGCCTGGTAGGCTGCAGTCCATGGGGTCGCTAGGAGTCTGACACCACTGAGTGACTTCACTTTCACTTTTCACTTTCATGCATTGGAGAAGGAAATGGCAACCCACTCCAGTGTTCTTGCCTGGAGAATCCCAGGGATGGGGAGCCTGGTGGGCTGCCGGCTGTAGGGTTGCACAGAGTTGGACACGACTGAAGCAACTTAGCAACAGCATGCTATAGAGTAGGACCTTGCTGGTCCACTTTATATACAGTAGAATTTGTTTGTAACTGGGAAGGATTAATTTTTCATTTACACTGGATCTGCTTCTGTGACTTTAATTCTTTTTGTTAAATATAATGGCCTGCCTCAAGGAGATAACCTGGCCGCTGCCACCTGTGAAGGACAGTCTTGGATTCTTCGTGTGGCCGATGGGCCGCTGCCCAGTGCCCCTTGTCTGCTGCTTACCTGTTGAGTTCAGTTCAGTTCAACTCAGTTGCTCAGTTGTGTCCAACTCTGCAAACCCGTGAACTGCAGTAAGCCAGACCTCCCTGTCCATCACCAACTCCTGGACTTTACCCAAACTCATGTCCATTGAATCGGTGATCCCATCCAGCCATCTCATCCTCAGTCATCCCCTTCTCCTCCTTCCCTCAATCTTTCCAAGCATCAGAGTCTTTTCCAATGAGTCAACTCTTCCCATGAGGTGTCCAAAGCATTGGAGTTTCAGCTAGAGCATCAGTCCTTCCAAGGAACACCCAAGAATGATCTTTGGAATGGACTGGTTGGATCTCCTTGCAGTCCAAGGGACTCTCAAGAGTCTTCTCCAACACCACAGTTCAAAATCATCCATTCTTTGGTGCTCAGCTTTCCTCAAAATCCAACTTTCACATCCATACATGAGCACTGGAAAAAGCATAGCCTTGACTAGACAGACCTTTGTTGGCAAAGTAATGTTTCTGTTTTTGAATACACTATCTAGGTTGGGGATAACTTTTCTTCCAAGGAGTAGCATCTTTTAATTTCATGGCTGCACTCACCATCTGCAGTGATTTTGGAGCCCAAAAAAATAAAGTCTGACACTGTTTCNATGAAGATCTTTTTTGTACAGTTCTTCTCTGTTTTCTTGCCACTTCTTCTTAATATCTTCTGCTTCGGTTAGGTCCATACCTTTTCTGTCCTTTATCGTGCCCATCTTTGCATGAAATGTTCCCTTGGTATCTCTAATTTTCTTGAAGAGATCTTTAGTCTTTCTCATTCTGTTGTTTTTCTCTATTTCTTTGCACTGATCACTGAGGAAGGCTTCCTTATCTCTCTTCAATAGGTGCCCAATATGCTACTTGAGATCAGTGGAGAAATAACTCCAGAAAGAATGATGGAATGGAGCCAAAGCAAAAACAATACACAGTTGTGGATGTGACTGGTGACGGAAGCAAGGTCTGATGCTGTAAAGAGTGATATTGCATAGGAACCTCGAATGTTAGGTCCATGAATCAAGGCAAATTGGAAGTCGTCAAACAGAAGATGCCAAGAGTGAACATCAACATTCTAGAAATCAGTGAACTAAAATGGACTGGAATGGGTGAATTTAACTCAGATGACCATTATATCTACTACTGTGGGCAGGTCAACAAAAGAGTCTGAAATGCAGTACTTGGATGCAATCTCAAAAACGACAGAATGATCTCTGTTCGTTTCCAAGGCAAACCATTCAATATCACAGTTATCCAAGTCTATGCCCCAACCAGTAATGCTGAAGAAGCTGAAGTTGAATGGTTNTACTTGGATGCAATCTCAAAAACGACAGAATGATCTCTGTTCGTTTCCAAGGCAAACCATTCAATATCACAGTTATCCAAGTCTATGCCCCAACCAGTAATGCTGAAGAAGCTGAAGTTCAATGGTTCTGTGAAGACCTCCAAGACCTTTTAAAACTAACACCAAAAAAAGATGTCCTTTTCGTTATAGGGGACTGGAATACAAAAGTAGGAAGTCAAGAAACACCTGGGGTAACAGGCAAATTTGGCCTTGAAATACGGAATGAAGCAGGGCAAAAGCTAATAGAGTTTTGCCAAGAAAATGCACTGGTCATAGCAAACACCTTCTTCCAACAACACAAGAGAAGACTCTACACATGGACATCACCATATGGTCAACACCGGAATCAGATTGATTATATTCTATGCAGCCAAAGATGGACAAGCTCTATACAGTCAGCAAAAACAAGACCAGGAGCTGACTGTGGCTCAGATCATGAACTCCTTATTAGCAAATTCAGACTCAAACTGAAGAAAGTAGGGAAAACTGCTAGACCATTCAGGTATGACCTAAATCAAATCCCTTATGATTATACAGTGGAAGTGAGAAATAGATTTAAGGGCCTAGATCTGATAGATAGAGTGCCTGATGAACGATGGACGGAGGTTTGTAACATTGCACAGGAGACAGGGATCAAGACCATCCCCATGGAAAAGCAATGCCAAAAAGCAAAATGGCTGTCTGGGGAGGCCTTACAAATAGCTGTGAAAAGAAGAGAAGTGAAAAGCAAAGGAGAAAAGGAAAGATATAAGCATCTGAATGCTGCTTACCTGTGCAGCCCAGAAATTCACATTTGGGGAGGCTGGAATCACAGATAGATGTGACATCTTTGTTTGTTGACATGACAGGAGATGTTCCATTTCACACTACCCGTGAAATGACTATATGGAGGTGAAACTAACACATCCCTCTGTCAGAGGCTTGTCATTCTAGGAGATATTTGCAGCAATTGAATGGCATTTTTACTTTGTTTCCTCATCTCCCCCATCTCTGATACATAAATAATCTGACATCCAGGTCCCAACAAGGTGGTTACTTATAGGCGTTAGCCTGCCGTCTTCTAGGTCTGCGGGGTCCCTGATTAAAGTCTCTTTCTCACCTCAATAGCCCGTCTCTTGGATTCACTGGCCGGTCGTGAGGTGAGCAGAGGGAGTTTGGAGTCAGTAACATGCTAACCCCAAACTTCTCAATTATCCTTCGCACCCCTCCTCTTTCCCCTTTGGCCATAAGTTTGATTTCTAAGTCTGTGAACTCAAGACCTATTCTTAAGGGCAATTACTGACAGACATATGAGCTCTTTACCGTGTCTTCACTAAATAGTTATAAGTTTGAGTTAATTTTAGTAAGTTAATTCATCACTCTGGATCTTTGTCTCCCTATCTAGAAAGTGGTGATAATAATAAACTGCCTTACCTACTAGTCCATGAAGCTTATGAAAGGCTGAAATAAGATGATGTACATAAGAGTTATTCATGAAATATAATGGCTTGTTTTCACATATTTCATATTCTTTTAGCCAAGAAGCACCTAGTGGTGCTCAAGACGTAAAGGTAAGGTCAACAGAGTCACTGTTTGCATGGACTTTATAACACAAGATGTTCAATTGGCGGACCTATCTCAGCCCCTAATATCATGGCAGTCACCGTGCTAACTGAGGGGGTTAAAGAGGATGAAAAACAAGGTCCTTAAAGTTAATGGTGTAAATCAATTACACTTCAATTCTTTTCTAAGGGAAAAAAAAAGCACACAGTCTATGCAAGCGGCTTGCCCATTAACCAACAGCTGCAAAATAGCACAGGTAGTACTTTGAGAGAAAAGAGCAAAGAGGAGAGTCTCCCATGCATTTCTAATCGTTTCGAATGTTCTCTATCTGTGCTTCAGAGATGCTGCCAGCGTGTCATCAGTACTGACCCGGCTCTTTCGACTTGAACAGTTGGGCTCCCCGTATGTGTGGGTAGACTGAATAGCACATTAGCATGCTTTGCATTCCATTATCCATTTTACTGGACTGGCCAAAAAGTTCATTTGGGTTTTGAACTTTTTGGCCAATCCAATCCAATTTAAAAGCCTGAAATCTTTATTAAAATAGGTTAAGCACCAACAGTAAAGAATGAAGCAATAGTAACCCAAGACAACTTTTTTAAAAAAATTAACTCCTCAGTTCAAATTTCTTTTTTTTCCTCACTAATGCTAAACAAACATTGTTTAGGGAAGATCCATATTTTTGGCATTGTAGTTCTCAAAATCAAAGTAGCTATTTATTGTTGGAAAAAATCTCAGAATTGCTTTTATTAATTACCTAATTTAATCTGACTTGAAATATTTAAGCAAAATAAATTTAAAAATCCAACTAGAAACATAAAAGATTTACCAAAGGGAACTTCTACTCTAAGCACTTAACTGACATGAGGTATTGTTGTGTATGAGCTCTTCCTGTTTTTTTAATAAAGTATCAAGTTTTCCCAAGATAACATCCCATGGGACCTGGAAAATTTATTTTTAAAGGGTGTAATTTTTTTCTTTAACATGCTGCTATAATTCTAGGACAGCAGTCTCTCTCTGGGGAAAAAAAAAGACATTCCAGTGGGTTGCCATCTGTATAGCCCCATTCCAAATGATGGGAACAAGCTGGTTCAGAGGCTGAATGACAAATATTATGAATTTCAAACAAATCTAAACCTGCCATTCTTCTCAGCTCGGATGCTAAGGAAATCATTTAAAACATTCGATAACCGTGTCATTGCACACATTGAGAGGTGTTTTGATTTCAGGGATTACAATTACCTGAGAAACACAGAACCATTTGCCTTGCAGAAGCTATTTAGATTTAAAGACCTCTTCATCACAGCCCTGAAACTTCATCTTCCATCGTCTCCCGACGCGAGCTGCCTGTATTATACTTAGAGCTGCTTTGAAAGCTGCAGCCTTGTTTTACTGCCAAGTCTCACAGACAGCGTTAGTATGATAAGCTGTGACACATACAGGTACTTTTGAGAAGAGAGGTTAAATCCTAGAGGTAAAAGGGTTTGGGGAACAAATGACTTAACAACAGGAAAAAATCAGTTAGCCAGCAAAGCAGCAGGACTGAACAGGTATTTAGCCCTTTAAGGAAACATCCAACTATGTATCAAGGTCAAGGAAAAGCATGAGATCAATTGAAGTAGATATTTACAGGTACTTAATATTTGATGATGCTGATATTTAAAGACAAATGACAAGGAATTCATCATTTCTGTGTGCCATTAATTTATAAATATTCTTCATTTAAAAATAAACTTTCTTATAGAAATGATGTCCATTTATCATATTTCTGTTTTGAAATGTATTTTTTGTTTGATTTGCCTTCAATTATTGAACTATATCAGAGCACACCACTTAAAATGCTTCTTCATTTAACCCCAAAGTAATTAAACCAGTAATAGGCATGTATTATGAATAACTTTATCAATCAATGTCAGCATTTCAAATGTTTGAAATTGTTCAGTAATATCCAAGATAATGATTTCAGAAATGCAGCAGAGGTGCCATGACTCCATGTGTATTATGACATTCATGAAATGTTAAGGAGGAAAAAAATGAGAAAGAAAAAAAGAAAAAGAGCTATTAAAGGCAAGCATGTCAATTTCATGAAGTGGTTCAAGATTAGTATTTTATTCAGAATGAACTAATTTAGTATTATTTTATAATCCTCAGACCAATAGACCAGTCTCCACTTCAAAAATGCTCAGATAACATTTTTTCTAATTTAAAGTTTCTCTCTGCTTAAGGTTTAACTATCCAAAGAATAGTATTTATAACAATTACAAGTCTCATCTATTTTTATCTCGCTTACCAGTGATAGTCTCAAAAGATTTCATGCCTTCAAAGACTTGATTGTTCCTTCCAAGATTTTAGCTATCAAAGTTTTAAAATGTTCCTTGGGATATGTTGGGGTAATTAGATCACTGCCCTCAAAATCTGCATTCAATAGCAGTGATTTTATTTCAAGTTTTGAAAGAAGTAAAGCAGGAGTTATCTCATTAGAAGTTCATTGACTAGAACTTTATCAAAAAATACTTCTTTTGGGTGTCATTTTATCTTTTATTAGAAGCCTAATAGATTCATTCCAAAATCAAAAAGCATAAATCCTTTTCCAAATTCTCAACTATGTTTCTAAGAAAAAAGGTTTTTATTTTGAATTGGTTTCCACAATTAAATTCTTATTTTAGAAAATTCCTTCCTCTTTTATATACACTTACATATTACAAAGATGACACATATGGTAACCTTTGTATATATCTGTGTATCATCTTTGCATACATTGTGTTATTATTATAAAATTGAGATGTCAAGGATATTGTCAGTCTTTAGGGTGTTTTGCTGAATTCTTGAATAATAAAGTGAAAGAGGTTAATATCATTTCATTATCACCCCCCTTTTCTCTGTTTCTGTACTCAACATGAATCATTCATTCAATAAGCTTTTTTGCTAAACATTGTGGGTAACACACACAAAAAAGACACACACACACTCTAGGAAGTCAAGACACACACACTATCAAGGAGAAAAAATGATTAAATGCCAATACAGCCTGAGCTATGATAGAACTTTTTAAATAGATGAGATTCATCTTCACTGAAATTTATGAAGATACTGATGGGACTTGAGCTGGGTCTTAAAGTATACTGGATTAAGTTGAAATGAAGGGAGAGGGTATGTACAAAGGATACTGGATTAAGTGAAATGAAAAGAGAGGGTATGTACAAGGAAGAGTTAAGAAACGAAAGAAGGAGCATGACCAGGAGACAGTGAATGGAGACTGCTTAACATAAGTGGGAAGATGAAGATGTTCATCTGCTGCTGCTGCTGCTGCTAAGTCGCTTCAGTCGTGTCCGACTCTGTGTGACCCCATAGACGGAAGCCCACCAGGCTCCCCCGTCCCCGGGTTTCTCCAGGCAAGAACACTGAAGTGGGTTGCCATTTCCTTCTCCAATGCATGAAAGTGAAAAATCAAAGGGAAGTCGCGCAGTCGTGCCTGACTCTTAGCGACCCCATGGTGTGCAGCCTACCAGGCTGCTCCGTCCATGGATTTTCCAGGCAAGAGTACTGGAATGGGGTGCCAGTGCCTTCTCTGGAAGATGTTGATGGGGAAAGATAAATTTGGAAATAAATTTTGGAGGAATGTAAGTACTAAAGGGGAGATTTGGCGCTAGTTTTACACTGGGAATGGGGTAGAAATGGTGAGTACAGATGTCCTAGGGAAGGAAACATCAACAGGGTTTTCATCTATTCATTCTAGCAAGCATTTGTCAAGTACTCTGTGTGTGTGTGTGTGTGTGTGTGTGTGTGTGTGTGTGTGTGTGTAGTCGCTCAGTGTCCTACTCTTTGCAACCCTTTGAACTGTAGCCTGCCAGGCTCTTTTATCCATGGGATTCTCCAGGCAAGACTACTGGAGTGGTTTGCCATTCCCTTCTCCAGCAGATCTTCCCAACCATTTTAATTGGTAGACTATTTAGTGGGCTGGAGATTCCAGTATGGCTTCAAGGCTTTGAGATTTCAAAAACAAATTTTATGTTAACTGAAATTTTATTATGCTCTCTGGTCCTTTTAAAAATAAAATTCTAAAAGGAGAGGGAAACAGATGAACCAAATTTGTGTAATTAGCTCCTGAACTGACCTTCAATTCCACTGTGTTCCTTGCCTTTGAATCCTTCAGTTTCCAAAACTTTCTGTCTTCAGGTCCTTTCCTGCCTCACCTCTCCAACTTCCCAGACCCTAACTACTTTCTTTCTAGATGTTGTGCCAACTTGGAGGTTTAGATCACCCTGGGCAAAGCCTAAGATAGCTTTCCTTTTCTGGTTTGCACTGGGAAAAACTGACTTGGAGAAAAATTAAGAAGTTTCAGAAGATAAAAAATTGGGGTAGGAGAAAATTGATCACTTTGTATGTGATTCTATTGACTTTCACTTTTGTGACTTCCCTTATAGCTCAGCTGGTAAAAAAGAAAAGAAAAAAAAAATCTGCCTGCAATGCAGGAGACCCCAGTTGGATTCCTGGACCAGGAAGATCTGCTGGAGCAGGAATAGGCTACCCACTCCAGTATTCTTGGGCTTCCCTTATGGCTCAGCTGGTAAAGAATCTGCCTGCAATGTGGGCAACCTAGGTTTGATCTCTGGGTTGGGAAGATCCCCTGGAGAAGGGAAAGGCTACCCACTCCAGTATTCTGGCCTGGAAAATTCCATGGACTGTACAGTCCATAGGATCACAAAATGGCAGACACGACTGAGTGACTTTCACTTTCACTATTGGCTTGGTAGTGATGGTGGGATTCGCTTTCATATAGATGAGTCCTGATAGACAGTTGGAAAATATCAAATTGGAAATTAAGGTAGGAAACAAGATTGGAATGCTGCTGCTGTTGCTGCTAAGTCTCTTCAGTCATGTTCGACTCTGTGCAGCTCCATAGACGGCAGCCCACCAGGCTCCCCCATCCCCGGGATTCTCCAGGCAAGAACACTGGAGTGGGTTGCCATTTCCTTCTCCAATGCGTGAAAGTGAGGTCATTCAGTCGTGTCCAACTCTTAGCGATCCCATGGACTGCGGCCCACCAGGCTCCTCCGCTCATGGGATTTTCCAGGCAAGAGTGCTTAGTGGGGTGCCATTGCTTTCTCCACAATAAAGCTATTATACTGCAAATATTAAACCCACAAACGTATTTAACCTGTTTCAAGGAAAAATTGCATCATCTAGAGAGGAATTTCAAAATGCCTGTTTCATTGAGTCAGTATTGCTGCGTTTCTCCAGGGCCTGTAATTATGCTGGCACATAGTAGGCACGCAATAAATATGGTTGCCATTTTCTAGATCAGGTCCTTTTCTCTCTAAATATATTAACATTTAACCTCAATAGTTGCTTAGGCCCCAAGGGCTGAACAGAGACTAACAACAATTTGAGAACATACTTTTAAAGCCATTTCATAAACAATGCTAAAATTAGATATAGTTCTGTGGGGGAGCGAAGGCATTTCTCTTCTTTCTGTGGAAAAATTAAGGATTAAAACTGGTGACATCTTTCAGAGCTGCAGTGTGAGTTTGAATAACAAAGAAAGAAGGAAAGAAAAAGGAAAAAAGCAAGTAAAGCAAGTCAGCCTGATGCAGAATAAGAGAATTAGGAACTACTTTTATCACTAACTCCCAGGGGGAAAAAAGTCGATAAATGGAGCAAAAATAAGGTGAAGACTATACTCCCAAAACAGAGAACTGAAACTTTATGAGGCTGTTGCCAGCTGATATTCCTTAGCTACCTGGCTGAAACAAATGAGAGGCAGAAGAGTTAAATGCTCTGGTGTTATGAGACCAAACCTGGGCCCACTCGTCCACATGAGGTCAAGTCAATCTACACCAGGTTGTAGTGAAGAAAAGTGCTCAAAACAGCCTAACTCCCCAGCGGATTTCAGGACAGCATTTTAAAGGCCTGCTCCCAGATGAGAGGGGGTGGGTCTAGGGGTGAGTGTTCAGCTCATGTTCAGCTCAACTGTGATTCTCTGATTGGTTGATGCTGAGGTAACAGGGTGGTGCCACAGGGGTTAACATTATGGATCCTCAGGCTCCAGTAAGTCTGGGGGTACATGCTTTTGGTCATCAAGTAGTTAAGTCTTCCACTTGGTGGAGATTTTAGCATCCGTAAAACAACTCGGGAGATGCGCATCAGCTACTATTAGCTACATACTTCAGAGAGGAGCTAAAGCCAAGGATATGGGAGGAAGACTACCCCAGGAAGGACCCGTAGGGTTCCACTTGTTACACTGGTTTTGGAGTCAGATCAGGATATTCACTCCAATTCTGCACTTAAACACATGTGAAACTTTCAAGGTTACTGTGATGTTAGAGAAAATGTTAATACATAGCAGCTTTCAATAAGTACAGCTTTTTCAGCTCTTTAAGTTATAATTAGTATTTCAACTGTGGACAATCATGCTGAATTTAGTCCCAATAAGGCAATTTTTTTGCCTAAAACAAATACCCACACCATAGGCACTATGAACATGCCAGTAAAATCCTGTTGGAATATTTTTAAGCCAAATTGTTTATCACACTAATAATATCCCTAGAGTCAATACAGACAAAATTTAAAAAAAATGTTGCTATAGTGCAATCAGCTGTTTAAAAATAAGCATGAAATCAGTTCCTACTATGTGACATGTTTTGCCAGGCAGAGGCTACCACAATAAGTAAGGCTTAATTGTTACCTTTAGGGGAGAGAGTGGGAGAAGAGCCTTGTAAGTATTTATAAAGGGGGTAATGAGGAGGTCCATTGTTTTCAACTCAGCGAGTCTTATGGCAGAAAACAACTTGGGATCAGAAACATCCTTGGTCCTAGTTCCCATAATCCTGTAAACCACAACTGGAGATTTCTAGCAGGCCACCACTAAAATGCGAGCCATCTAAACTCCCTGTAAACACTCACAATTAAAAAGAAAGGAGTCCATATATCCAAAGCATGACATGAATCACTCTTTAAAAAGTAACAGCTAACAGAAAATCAACATTTTTATAGAGTATGCAATTTGCCAAGCACTTTCCTTTCTGTAATCTCATTTGACCATCATTGATATGGAGTCCAGGCTCACTCTGCTTGCCGCACGACAGGCCAATGAATCCGAGAAATGAGATGTTGAGGCAAGGAAGAGACACTAATTGGGGCAGGCTAGCACCTCAAAATAACCACCTTATTGGAGTCTAGATTCCAGGTTCTTTCATAGATCAGAGAGAAAGAAGAGAAAGAAGCAATGAGGAACTAAAGTCAAAAGGCAGAAGAGAGAGGGAGAGGCAGCGGGCAAGTAAAGTGAAAGGGTCTCCAATCTTGCAAAACATCTCCAAGGTTATGTCCAGCCTTCAGAAGGGGTGTGTTAATCTCTTCTACTCACAGGTGGATAGGGACAAACTATCTCACCTTGAGCTGAACAAAGGCATTTTGGTTTACAGTCAAGCAGGGGGCAGGGTCCTCTAGGCAAGCCACTGTGTATGATTATAATAATGAAAGCAATCAAAGAAACAGTTTCCAACATGGAATCAGAATTGGCTTCCTCCCTCCAGCATCATAAATCCACGAACTAAGCAGCCATTCTTTGGCACATTTCATAGGTAAGGAAACAGGTTTCAAAAAGCGGAGCAAATAATTGGAATTGGTATGATATGCTGGGAAATAAAAGCAGGAGTTCTTGAGGACTGCAAAAAGAAATGACCCAAAGGTAGAACTCAGGTGGGATCAAATTAAAGAAAAAAAGGAAGGGAAGAAGGGAGGGAGAGAAAAAAAGCAAGCAAGGAAGGAAAGAAATAAAGATAAGCCACAGTCCAAAGGCACAGAGGGGGAAGAGCTCCTGAAAAGTGAGGAGACTTTTTGAGGTGCTTCTAACACAGAGATGACTGAGACCATGGAGCAACCAAAATGATGATAGGTGAGCCCTACAGAAGAAGCAGTGAGAAATTTTGACCCTGCTATAATGCCTCCATCATGATCTTGGACCAGACAGCCAAAAAATGTTGCCTATGCATCCTATCTCCATTTGTTTTCCGTGATGCCCTTAGACAACTCTGATCAGATTCTAGCCCTTCCGTTAATGCCACCAACAGCGCTCTCATGGAGGGGACTAACGAACTCCAGAGTTGTTGTGGGAGCAGGTAATTTCCTCGGTGCTGTCTCATCACAATGAAAATTTGAAGCAACAGCCCTCAGACAGACCGTGTCTCAGCTCTTGAACAGATCAGTGTTACAGCTTCGTGTTACAGCCCAGTTTTATTTAAGAAAATACATCCCTGAGGCATGAGGGCATGCTTACCCAAAAGAATCGAAGAAAAGAGAGAGGCCCCCCCGCCCTTTGGCTCCTCTTTCTATGTTCTCTCCTCCCCTTGGCCTGCCCTGTGTAAACTGGGCTAGCCAGGAGTGCTGTTTGTTCGACCTGAGGTCCTCACTCAGGTCCTAGGACCTTCCTTTGTTCTTTCCCTTGTTCTATTTTTGTGGGCTTTTCCCTTCCTTGTCTTTTAGCCGCCACCACTCTGGACTCCTTTTTCCTATTCTAACTACCTAACAAAAGTGTCAATCCAGTAGTTAATTCTCAGTTCTCATCTTACTTGACTTGAATGTTCGTGTGCCGCAAATTCATATGTTGAAATCCTAATCCTAACAGGGGAGGCTTCTGGGATGTGCTAGGTCATGAGGGTGAAACTCTCATGAATGGAATTAGTGTCCTTATAAAAGAGGCTCCACAGCCCCTTCCACTACGTGAGGACACAGTCTGAGACTCAGAAGAGGGCCCTTACCCAACCATGCTGGCACCCTGATCTTGGACGTCTAGCCTATCTGTCTTGAAATAAGTGTATGTATTAGACATCTAATGTTTAAGAATTTAAACAAATTGAAGAAATGCAGAATCAGAACTGGGAGTCCTCTGGTAACCTAGAGATTAGGATTCCAGGATTTCACTGCTATGACCTGGGTTTAATCCCTGGTTGGGGAACTGAAATGACACAGCTATGTGGCAGAGCCAAAAAAAAAGAAAAAAGTAAACAGAATTTTATAATATCCCAGAAGCCTTCTTTAGACTTCCTAGTCACTTCAGTTCAGTTCAGTTCAGTCACTCAGTCATGTCCAATTCTTTGTGACTCCATGGACTGCGTGCCATCACCAACTCCCGGAGGTTACTCAAACTCATGTCCATTGAGTCTGTGATGCCATCCAACTATTTCATCCTCTGTTGTCTCTTTCTCTTCCCACCTTCAATCTTTCTGAGCAAGAGTCTTTTCAAATATGTCAGTGCATATTTGAATCAGGTGGCCAAAGAATTGGAGTTTCAGCTTCAGCATCAGTCCTTCCAATGAATATTCAGGACTGATTTTCTTTAGGATAGACTGGTTGGATCTCTTTGCAGTGCAAGGGACTCTAAAAGGTCTTCTCCAACACTAGAGTTCAAAAGCATCAGTTCTTCAGCTCTCAGCTTTCTTTATGGTCTGACTCTCACATCCATTCATGACTACTGGAAAAAAAAACCATAGCTTTGACTAAATGGACCTTTGTTGCCAAAGTAATGTCACTGCTTTTTAATATGCTAACTAGGTTGGTCGTAGCTTTTATTCCAAGCAGCAGCCATCTTTTAATTTCATGGCTGCAATCACCATCTGCCATGATTTTGGAGCCCCTCAAAATAAAGTCTATCACTGTTTCCATTGTTTCCTCATCTATTTGCCATGAAGTGATGGGACCAGATGCCAGGATCTTAGTTTTCTGAATGTTGAGATTTAAGCCAACTTTTTCACTCTCCTCTTTCACTTTCATCAAGTGGCTCTTTAGTCCTTTACATTCTGCCATAAGAATGGTGTCATCTGCATATCTGAGGTGATTGATATTTCTCCCGGCAATCTTGATTCCAGTTTGTACTTCATCTAGCTCAGCATTTCTCACCATGTACTCTGCATATAAGTTAAATAAGCAGAGTGACAATATACAGCCTTGACACACTCCTTTTCCTATTTAGAACCAGTCTGTTGTTCCATGTCCAGTTCTAACTGTTGCTTCCTGACCTGCATATAGGTTTCTCAGGAGGCAGGAAAGGTGGTCTGGTATTCTCATCTCTTTCAGAATTTTCTGCAGTTTGTGGTGATCCACAAGGTCAAAGTCTTTGGCGTAGTCAATAAAGAGAAATAGATGTTTTCTGGAACTCTCTTGCTTTTTCAATGATACCATGGATGTTGGCAATTTGATCTCTGGTTCCTCCGCCTTTTCTAAATCCAACTTGAACATCTGGAATTTCACGGTTCACATTCTGTTGAAGCCTGGCTTGGAGAATTTTGAGCATTACTTTGCTAGCGTGTAAGATGAGTGCAAGTGGACACTGCTGAGTTTTCCAAACTTGCTGGCAGCTCTTTCACAGCATCATCTTTTAGGATTTCAAATAGCTCAGCTGGAATTCCATCACCTCCACTAGCTTTGTTTGTAGTGATGCTTCCTAAGGCCCACTTGATTTCACATTCCAGGATGTCAGGCTCTAGGTGAGTGCTCACACCACTGTGGTTATCTGGGTATCTAGTTACTAGTACCTCTTCCATAAAACACATGGGTTTCTGAATATAAAATAAAATCTGGATATTTTAGCATTTGTCTATCATCAGTGCCAGAGAAAAATAAAAGTTTTTTAAAAGCAAATAGGAAGGAGAAGAGACAAACTATCATAGAAGAAAATTTCCCAGAACTAAAGACATGAGTTCTCAGATTTAAGAGGCCCATCAGTTGTCAGGCTCAATATATGGATAAAGACCCACACCAAGACACACTGTTGTGGAATGTCAGAATAAGTGAAAAAAAAAAAAAAAAAAAAAAA
>SJYW01043292.1:0-29316 GCA_006410735.1 Raphicerus campestris | reverse complement strand
TCTAGTCCTTTTTTATATGCATTTTCAAAGTTAATATATTTGCAGTACTATTAAAGGTAGACATTATATGTATATCTATGTATAGATATAGATATATTTGGGCTTCCCTTGTGGCTCAGCTGGTAATGAATCCACCTGCAATGCAGGAGACCTGGATTCTATCCCTGTGTTGGGGATACCCCTTGGAAAAGGTAAAGGCTACCTACTCTAGTGTTTTGGCCTGGAAAATTTGCAGAGTTGGACATGTGACTGAGCGAATTTCACTTTCATATTCTACAAGCTTACTTTACAATACATCACAGGAATTGTTCTAGTTGGTACTTGGTAGCCTTTCTTTAGTTCTCATCTTCCTCCATTTTTTCTCCTTGTCTCTCACTCCTTCCATTCCCAATCCATGGTAACATTACCACTTCTTCTCCCATTCAAGTACTAACAAGGCTTGACCTTGTCTAGCTTCCAAGATCAGACAAGATCAGGTGCATTCTGTGTGGTATGGCCTTAGACTACCACTCTTTCTATCTTTGTTAGTTTTTCAAAATTTCTCAACTCTTCTAGGTTATTTTCTCTACCTCTTAAAAGTTAGAATCAGCCTATCAAACATCAAGGAAAATTTCTGTTGGCACTGCTATATTTTAAGTGGATAACCAACCTACTGTATAGCACAGGAAACTCTGTTCAATGTTACATGGTAACCTGGATGGGAGGGAAGACTGGGGGAGAATGGATCCATGTATATGTATGGCTGAGTCTCTTCATTGTTGGCCTGGAACTATCACAACATTGTTTGTTAATTGGCTATAACCCCACTACAAAATTAAATGTGTTTTTTTTTTAATTTTTGTTGGGTTTTAATTGGAACTCCATAGGATTTACAGAATAGTTTGATGAGGACTGCCTTCTTTAGAAAACTGGGCCTTTCCATCTAGGGGCATGGCAAGTCTTTCCGTTTATTGCAGTTATCTTTTGTGGGGAGGAGCTGCTAGCATCACTGTCACAGACAAGTGGCTATGTCTATTGTTCACATCCCCAGTTCAGTTCAGTTCAGTCACTCAGTCGTGTTCGACTCTTTGTGACCCCATGAGCTGCAGCACACCAGGCCTCCCTGTCCATCACCAACTCCCGGAGTCCACCCAAACCCATGTCCATCGAGTTGGTGATGCCATCCAGCCATCTCATCCTCAGTCGTCCCCTTCTCCTCCTGCCCTCAATCTTTCCCAGCATCAGAGTCTATTCAAATGAGTCAGCTTTTCGCATCAGGTGGCCAAAATATTGGAGTTTCAGCTTCAACATCAGTCTTTCCAATGAACACCCAGGACTGATCTCCTTTAGGATGGACTGGTTGGATCTCCTTGTAGTCCAAGGGACTCTCAAGAGTCTTCTCCAACACCACAGTTCAAAAGCATCAATTCTTTGGCACTCAGCTTTCTTTATAGTCCAACTCTCACATCCATACATGACCACTGGAAAAACCATAGCCTTGACTAGACGGACCTTTGTTAGCAAAGTAATGTCTCTGCTTTTTAATATGCTGTCTAGGTTGGTCATAACTTTCCTTCCAGGGAGTAAGCGTGTAAGTCCTTTAATTTCATGGCTGCAATCACCATCTGCAGTGATTTTGGAGCCCAGAAAAATGAAGTCAGCCACTATTTCCCCATTATTTGGCATGAAATGATGCACATCCTATGATCCAACAATTCCTTTATCAATTTTGGAGTAATATCCATACTTAAATGTGCTCTACTGTATTCCCTATAGTAGGGGAAAAGGGAAATAACCTAAATGTCCTTTGATAAGGGGTTGGATAAAGAACATATTTCCATCCATTGTTAAACAAATCACATCACAAAACACATTTATATTCATGTAAAGCACACATGCATGTACACAAAACACACATTTTTACCACTCATCAACTTTAAGACCTTGAACTTACCTAATACTTCACCTCATTTTTATTTTTCTGATTTGTGAGAGGATTAAATGGATTAATACTTCTCAAGTCCTTAAAGCAGTGGCTGGTACAAAGTAATTGCACTCAATGCTGTGTGTGTGTGTATCTGTGTGTGTGTGTATCTCTGTGTGTGTTAGTTGTGTCCAACTCTTTGTAACCCCAAGGACTGTAGCCTACCAGGGTCCCCTGTCCATGGAATTCTCCAGGCAAGAATCCTGGAGTTGGTGGCCAATTCCTTCTCCAGAGGATCTTGCTTACCAAGGGATCGAACCCTGGTAACCTGCATTGCAGGCAGGTTCTTTACCATCTAAGCCACCAGGAAAGCCCTGCTACCTGCTATTGTTGTTATCGTTATTATTATTATTAGTCTTAGTTAAATTCAACAGATAATTCATTAACTAACCACCTTGTGTGGATAATTCATTAACTAACCACCCCATTATCCATTGGTGACGCAGAAACGAAAAAGAATCTGTCCCCATCATTGAAAAAGCTTACACAATGTGGAACAAATAGACACATATGTCTGCAATGGCCATATAATGTGGTAAGCACTTTGAAAGAATAATTGGGGAGTGCTGTGAGCATACAGAGGAGGCTCACTCAGCACAGGATTGGAGCAGGATGGGTGGAAAAGTGGGGCAGTTTTTATATGGAAAATTCTAATGACAACTTTCTTTCCATCCCCTGTCCTTGTTAAAGGAGAGAAAGTCTTTCGTACATTATTTATTCTTCTCCAAACCTAAAAGTACCCACCACAATTTATGTTACCACAAGGTTTTCTGATTACCGCTCAAGCTTGGCAACCAAAAGTAACCATTATGAGACATGACAGGGTTGTTCAGCAGGACAAGTTGGGAAATAACTATAAATCTTGCTGTCAAGCTCACAAGGAGTTGACTTTATTCTGCAGGGTGCCAGCCTTTCATAACATAGTTTCCACATTCAGAAAGCACTTTATGGTAAGCTTCCAAACATTGTGTTGCACAACAAATATCTAAATCCCTTGCCAAGGGTTTAAGATTATATAAACCCAAGATAAACATGAGTCAGCATTGCATCACTATTTTTTTATAAAGGGGGTGGGCCGTGACAGCGGCATGTATTTACTAGAGTATATTAACTAGGAACCATTAGGTAAGTTTCCAACTTGGATCACACTGTTACAAGATTCAGTCTGAAAATTCAAAAGAGAGATGGAAAGTCTGATACTGATTAAAAGACAAACCTAAAGACAGTGATGGATTAAAGGAATATGGAATGTTTTTGAACTAATTCAGTAAGAACTCTTCACTCTAGGACAAGCAAAAGTAAGAGATTTTTCTGCCCATAAAAGCTCATGGTCTAGTCAGAAAAACAAAGTGCAGGCACATAAAATGGGATGCTATAAAGTCTCTTACAATATGAACTTTA
The DNA here is from genome assembly GCA_006410735.1 of Raphicerus campestris. Classification (NCBI taxonomy): domain Eukaryota; kingdom Metazoa; phylum Chordata; class Mammalia; order Artiodactyla; family Bovidae; genus Raphicerus; species Raphicerus campestris. The sequence goes on along the minus strand of SJYW01043292.1, from coordinate 25,952 downwards.
AGAATGGGCTAGAGCGAGTGGGGTTTCAGCTAGATATTTAACAAGGATTACACATCCCTTGTGAAAAACTTGTCATGGCTTCTTATTNATAAAATGGGATGCTATAAAGTCTCTTACAATATGAACTTTAAGAATGGGCTAGAGCGAGTGGGGTTTCAGCTAGATATTTAACAAGGATTACACATCCCTTGTGAAAAACTTGTCATGGCTTCTTATTGCTGACAGGATAAATCTGCTTTTCTCACCTTGTCCCACAGACTATACTCAATGGTAATCTTCTAGTCCAACTAGAATGGCTTAAGCAGTATGCCCCAAGTTTCCTATATGGAATACTCTTCTGTACAAAACCTAACCTAATGGGGAGCCATGTTGATCCCATCTCTTCCATAGAACCTTTGTGGACCAGAACAGAAAACATGCAAAGTTCCCTATCATGGTCAGAATAGGCCTTCAACACTTGACTACATTCTAATTGAATTACTTTATGTCTCTAAGGAAAGCAAGGGCCAACCACTAAAAGGATAACAAATCTAAAAAAGCTGGAACAGCTAGCTTTGTCAAACAGCACTTTCCTGGGGAGAGGAAGACTTGAATATTTTTATTTCCTAAAGCAAGACATCCTTCACGGGGAGAGGATGGAAGGGCTTTCAGCCAATCAGTTCAGTTCACTTGCTCAGTCACGTCCAACTCTTTGCAACCCCATGGACTGGAGGAAGCCAGGCTTCACTGTCCATCACCAACTCCTAGAACTTCCTCAAACTGATGTCCATGCATTCAGTGATGCCATCCAACAATCTCATACTCTGTCGTCCCCTTCTCCACCTGCCTTCAATCTTTCCCACCATCACGGTCTTTTCCAAGGAGTCAGTTCTTCACATCAGATGGCCAGACTATTGGAGTATCAGCTTCAACATCAGTCCTTCCAATGAATATTCAGGACTGATTTCCTTTAGGATAGACTGGTTGGATCTCCTTGTAGTCTGAGGGACTCTCAAGAGTCTTCTCCAACACCACAGTTCAAAAGCATTAATTATTCAGTTCTCAGCTTTCTTTATAGTCCAACTGTCACATCCATACATGACTATTGGAAAAAACCATAGCTTTAACTAGATGGACTTTTGTTGACAAAGTAATATCACTGTTTGTAATATGCTGTCTAGGTTGGTCACAACTTTTCTTCCAAGAACCAAGCATCTTTTAATTTCATGGCTTCAGTCACCATCTGCAGTGATTTTGGAGTCCTAAAAAATAAAGTCAGCCATTATTTCCAATTTCCATTGTTTCTCCATCTGTTTGCCATGAAGTGATGGGACCAGATGCCATGATCTTAGTTTTCTGAAAGATGAACTTTAAGCCAACTTTTTCACTCTCTTCTCTCACTTTCATCAAAAGGTTCTTCATTACTTCTTTGCTTTCTGCCATAATGATGGTGTCAACGGCATATCTCAGGTTATTGATATTTCTTCCAGCAATCTTGATTCCAGTTTGTGCTTCATCCAGCCCAACATTTCACATGATGTACTCTGCATATAAGTTATATAAGCAGGGTGACAATATAGACCCTTGTACTCCTTTCACAGTTTGAAACCAATCTGTTTCTCCATGTCTAATTCTGTTGCTGCTTGCCCTGCATACAGATTTCTCAGGAGTAGGTCAGGAGGTCTGGTATTCCCATCTCTTTAAGAATATTCCACAGTTTGTTGTGATCTACACAGTCAAAGGTTTCGGCATAGTCAATAAAGCAGGAGTAGTTATTTTTCTGGAACTTCCTTGCTTTTCTTATGATCCAGCAGATGTTGGCAATTTGATCTCTGGTTCCTTTGCCTTTCTTAAACCAGCTTGAACATCTGGAAGTTCACAGTTCAGATACTTCTGAAGCCTGACTTAGAGAATTTTGACCATTACTTAGCTAGCATGTGAGATGAGTGCAATTCTGTGGTAGTTTAAACATTCTTTGGCATTGCCTTTATTTTTAAAATGAAAATTGACCTTTTCCAGTCCTGTGGTCACTGCTGAGTTTTCCAAATTTTCTGGCATATGAGTGCAGCACTTTCACACCATCATCTTTCAGGATTTGAAATAGCTCAACTGGAATTCCATCAACTCCACTAGCTTTGTTCATAGTGATGCTTCCTAANTCATTTTTCCATATCATTTCTTCAATACCACTATATAGAGAGACACATTTTTTAACCACTTTATAATGGTCCATTGTACGGACTAACATAATATTCTTAGCCAATAGTCTCTTGACGGATATTTAGGTTTTCAATTTCTTGCTATTACATATGACAATGAAATGAATATTCTTCTACTTCGTATTTCCATATTTTAATCTTCTTGATAGAGGCTAATGATGGTATGTTAAGCTTTTGTAATCCTATTTCTGTTCATTTCTATTTTTAGCATCATCAAGCGCTTAATGAATTTTAAAAAGAAAGTGAAACTCACTCAGTCGTGTCTGATTCTTTACAACCCCATGGACTATACAGTACTTCTCCAGACAGTTTCATAACCTTTAGCAAGTCTAGCAAATTAAAATTAATAAAGGTGTAGCACGTCTGATAATCACAATAGTGTGAGAGCTTGTACAGTAAACAAACACTTTCTTCTACTACTGGCACCAGTGTTTTCCCTATCATCTTTTAAATGGGAAATTCATGATGGCTTTCAAAATTTGGCTCAGCAATTCCAGTTGCAATTTATCCTACTCTTGTGAAAGTCATTCAATCATGTCTGACTCTTTGTGACCCCATGGATTATATCGTCAATGGAATACTCCAGGCCAAAATACTGGAGTTGGTGGCCCTTCCTTCTCCAGGGCATCTTCCCAACCCAGAGATAAAACCCAGGCCTCCCTCATTGCAGAAAGATTCTTTAATAGCTGAGCCACAAGGGAAGGCCAGTTAATTTTGATATTACTTTTTTTTTCTACATCATGTCTTCTTTATTTTCAACTTGTAAATGGATGCAGAGAGATGTTAGACTTTAGGCTTTACAAATGCAAATAAATTCCAAGACTGTTTTCTGAATTTCCAGTTACTATAAAAATTAACACTTAGAGGTAAATATTTTACCTGACTTTTGTTTTGTTGTTATTTTTTAACATTTTTTCCATGAGAGCATTTATTATTCATCTAGTGTGTTTATATTATTGCAGTTTCTTTTTATAATTTATTTTTTAACTGTAGGATAAATGCTTTACAGAATTTTGTTGTTTTTTGTCACCTCAAAATGAATCAGCCATAGGTATGGATATGTCCCTTCCCACTTCAACCTCCCTCCCATCTCCCTCTCCATCCCCACCCTAGATTGGTATAGAGCCCCTGTTTGAGTTCCCTGAGACATACAGAAAATTCCCATTGGCTGCCTATTTTACATATGGTAATATAAGTTTCCATGTTACTCTCTCCATCCATCTCACCCTTTCCTCTCCTCTCCCCATGTCCATAAGTCTGTTCACTATGTCTGTTTCTCCACTGCTGTCCTGCAAATAAAAATTTTCAGTACCATCTTTAGATTCCGCATGCATGCATTTAAATAAAATATTTATCTTTCTCTTTCTGACTTACTTCACACTGTATAATAGGCTCTAGGTGTATCCACCTCATTAGAACTGATTCAAATGTGTTCCTTCTTATGGATGAGTAATACTCCATTGTGTATATGTACCACAAATTCTTTATCCATTCATCTGTTGATGGACATCTAGCTTGCTTTCATGTTCTAGCTATTGTAAATAGTGCTGCAGTGAACGTTGGGGAATTTGTGTCTTTTTCGATTTTGGTTTCCTCAGGGTATATGCCTAGGAGTGGGATTGCTGGGTCATATGGTGGTTTTATTCCTAGATTTTAAGGAATCTCCATACCGTCTTCCACAGTGACTGTATCAATTTACATTCCCACCAACGGTGCAAGAGGGTTCCTTTTCTCCACACCATCTCCATCATTTGTTGTTTGTAGACTTTTTGATGATGGCCATTCTGACAAGTGTGAGGTGAATATCTCATCATAGTTTTGATTTGCATTTTTCTAACAATGAGCAATGCTTTTGAACTGTGGTGTTGGAGAAGACTCTTGAGAGTCCCTTGGACTACAAGGAGATCCAACCAGTCTATCCTAAAGGAAATCAGTCCTGAATAGTCACTGGAAGGACTGATGTTGAAGCTGAAACTCCAATACTTTGGCCACCTGATGCAAAGAACTGACTCCTTGGAAAAGACCCTGATGCTGGGAAAGATTGAAGGCAGGAGGAGAAGGGGATGACAGAGGATGAGATGGCTGGATGGCATCACTGACTTGATTGACATGAGTCTGAGTAAGCTCTGGGTGTTGGCGACGGACAGGGAAGCCTGGCGTGCTGTAGTCCATGAGGTCGCAAAGAGTCGGACACGACTGTGCGACTGAACTGAACTGAGAAATGAGCAATATTGAGGATCTTTTCATGTGTTTGTTAGCGCTCTGTATATCTTCTTTGGTGAAAGGTCTTTGTTAAGGTCTTTTTCCCACTATTTGATTGGGTTGTTTGTTTTTCTGGTATTGAGTTGTGTGACCTGCTTGTATATTTTGGAAATTAATCCTTTGCCAGTTGTTTCGTTTGCTATTATTTTTTCCCCATTCTAAGGGTTGTTTTTTCACCTTGTTTATAGTTTTCTTAGCTGTGCAAAAGTTTTTAAGTTTAATTAGGTCCCATTTGTTTTTATTTCCCTTACTCTAGGAGGTGGGTTATAGAGGATCTTGCTTTCATTTATGTAATCAAGTGTTCTGCCTGTTTTCCTCTAAGAATTTTATAGTGTCCAGTCTTATATTTAGGCATCTATTCCATTTTGATTTATCTTTATGTATGGTTGCAAGAAGTGTTCTAATTTCATTCTTTTACATGTAGCTGTCCAGTTTCCCCAGCACCATTTACTAAAGAGGGTGTCTTTGCCTCATGATATATTCTTTCCTCCTTTGTCAAAAATAAGGTACCCATAGGCTCATAGGTTTATTTCTGGGCTTTCTATCTTATTCCATTGGTCTATATTTCTGTTTTTGTGCCAGTACCATACTGTCTTGATGATCGAACCTTTGTAGTATAATCTGAAGTCAGGAAGGTTGATTCCTCCAGCTTAATTCTTCTTTCTCAAGACTGCTTTGGCTATTCAAGGTCATTTGTGTTGCCATATAAATTGTGAATTGTTTTGTTCTAGTTCTGTAAAAAATGCCATTGGTAATTTGATAGGGATCACATTGAACCTGTAGGTTGCAATTGGTAGTACAGTCATTTTCACAATATTGATTCTTCCTACCCAGGGACATGGAAAATCTCTCCATCTGTTTATGTCACTTTGTTTCTATCATTAGTGTCTTATAATTTTCTTTATACAGTTCTTTTGTCTGCTTAGGTGGGTTTGTTCCTAGATATTTTATTCTTTTTAATAGTGAATGGGATTGATTCCTTAATTTCTTTTTCCAATTTCATTATTATTATACAGGAATGCAAGAGTTTCTCTGTATTTATTTTGTATCCTGTAACTTTGCTAACCTCACTAATAAGCTGTAGTAATTTTCTGATAGTACCTTTAGGGTTTTCTATTTATAGTATCATGTCATCTGCAAACAGTGAGAGCTTTACTTCTTGTTTTCCAATCTGGATTGCTATATCTATGACTTCAAAACTATTTTGAAAAAGAGTGATGAGAGAGGACACCCTAGTCTTCTTCCTGATCTTAGGGGGAATGACTGCAGTTTTCCACCACTGAGAATAATGTTTCCTGTGGGCTTATCATATGTGGCCTTATCACATGTTGAGGCAGGTTCCTTTTATGCCCATTTTCTGAAGAATTTTAACCATAAATGCATGCTGAATATCATTAAAGTCTTTTTCTGCAAATATTGCAATGATTTTCAAGAAAGTTAGAGATACCAAGGGAACATTCCATGCAAAGATGGGTTCAATAAACTACAGAAAAGGTATGGACATAACAGAAGCAGAAGACATTAAGAAGAGGTGGCAAGAATACACAGAAGAACTATACAAAAAAGATCTTCATGACCCAGATAATCACAATGGTGTGATCACTCATCTAGAGCCAGATATCCTGGAATGTGAAGTCAAGTGGGACTTAGGGAGCATCACTACAAACAGAGCTACTAGATGTGTGGAATTCCATTTGAGCTATATCACATCCTGAAAGATGATGCTGTGAAAGTGCTATATTCAATATGCCAGCGAATTGGGAAAACTCATAAGTGGCCACAGGACTGGAAAAGGTCAGCTTTCATTCCAATCCCAAAGAAAGGCAATGCCAAAGAATGCTCAAACTACTGCACAACTGCACTCATCTCACACGCTAGTAAAGTAATGCTCAAAATTCTCCAAGCCAAGCTTTAACAATACCTGAACTGTGACCTTCCAGATGTTCAAGCTGGATCTAGAAAAGGCAGAGGAACCAGAGATCAAATTACCAACATCTTCTGGATCATCAAAAAAGCAAGAGAGTTTCAAAAAAAAAAAAAACCCCATCTATTTCTGCTTTATTGACTATGCCAAGACTTTGACTGTGGCTCACAACAAACTGTGGAAAATTCTGAAAGAGATGGGAATACCAGACCACCTGACCTGCCTCTTGAGAAACCAGTATGCAGGTCAGGAAGCAACAGTTAAAACTGGACATGAAACAACAGACTGGTTCCAAATAGGAAAAGGAGTATGTCAAGGCTTCATATTGTCACCCTGCTTACTTAACTTATATGCAGAATACATCATGAGAAACGCTAGGCTGGAGGAAGCACAAACTTGAATCAAGATTCCCGGGAGAAATATCAATAATCTGAGATATACAGATGATACCACTTTTGTGGCAGGAAGTGAAGAATTAAAAAGCCTTTTGATGAAAGTGAAAGAGGAGAGTGAAAAAGTTTGCTTAAAGCTCAACATTCAGAAAACTAAGATCATGGCATCCGGTCCCATCACTTCACGGCAAATAGACAGAGATACAGAGGAAACAGTGGCTGATTTTATTTTTGTGAGCTCCAAAAATCACTGCAGATGGTAACTGCAGCCATGAAATTAAAAGATGCTTGGTCCTTAGAAGGAAATTTATGACCAACCTGGACAGCATATTAAAAAGCAGACGTTACTTTCCCAACAAAGTTCTGTCTAGTCAAGGCTATGGTTTTCCCATTAGTAATGTATGGATGTGAGAGTTGGACTATAAAGAAAGCTGAGCACAGAAGAAGTGATGCTTTTGAACTGTGGTCTTGAAGAAGACTATTGAGAATCCCTTGGATTACAAGGAGATCCAACCAGTCCATCCTAAAGCAGATAAGTCCTGAGTGTTCATTTGGAGGGACTGATGTTGAAGCTGAAACTACAATACTTTGGCCACCTGATGTTAAGAACTGACTAGTTTTTAAAGACCCTGAATCCGGGAAAGTTTGAAGGTGGGTGAAGGGGATAACAGAGGATGAGATAGTTAGATGGCATCACCGACTCAATGGACATGAGTTTGAGTAAACTCCAGGATTTGGTGATGGACAGGGAGGCGTGGCATGCTGCAGTCCATGGGGTTGCAAAGAGTCGGACATGTCTAAGCAACTGAACTGAACTGATTGCGATAATTATATAATTTTTATCTTTCAATTGGTTAATGTAGTTTGTCACACTGATTGATTTCTGTAGATTGAAGAATCCTTGCATTCCTGGAATAAACCCAACTTGATCATGGTGTATGAGCTTTTCACTGTTTTGTTGAACTCTGTTTGCTAGAATTTTGTTGAGGATTTTTGCATCTATATTCACCAGGGATATTGGCCTGTAGTTTTCTTTTTCTGTGTTATCTTTGTCTGGTTTTGATATTAGGGTGATGGCAGCTTCATAGAATGAGTTTGAAAGTGTTCCTTCCTCTGCAATTTTTTAAAAGAGTTTTATAGGGATAGACATTAGCTCTTCTCTAAATGTTTGATAGACTTCCCCCGTGAAGTCATCTGGCCCTGGGCTTTGGCTTTGGGGGGGATTTTTTATCATAGTTTCGATTTCAGCACTTATAATTGGGTTATTCATACTTTCTATGTCTTCCTGGTTCAGTCTTAGAAGATTGAACATTTCTGAGAATCTGCCAGTTCTTCCAAGTTATCCATTTTATTGCCATGTAGTTATTCATAATAGTCTCTTAAAATCCTTTGTATTTCTGCATTGTCTGTTGTAACTGCTCCTTTTTCATTTCTAAAATTTTGTTTATCATCTCAAATAAGCAGCTTTTAGTTTTATTAATCTTTATTATTGTTTCTTTCATTTCTTTTTTGATTATTTATGCTCTGATCTTTATGATTTCTTTCCTTCTGCTAATTTTGGGGGTTTTTGGTTCTTCTTTTTCCAGTTGTTTTAACTCTAAAGTTTGGCTATCTACTCAATGTTTTTCTTGTTTCTTGAAGTAGTATTGTATGGTTACAGGCTTACCTCTTAGAATTGTTTTGTTGCATCCCATAGATTTTGAGTTGTCATATTTTTATTGTCATTTGCTTCTAGGAATTTTTTTATTTCCCTTTTGATTTCTTCACTATCCTGGTCATTATTTAGAAACATATTGCATAATCTCCATGTGTTTGTGTTTTTTACAATATTATTCTTGTAGTTGATATCTAGTCTCATAATATTGTGGTCAGAAAAGATGATTAACATGATTTCAATTATCTTAAATTTGTGACCCAGGATGTGATCTATCTTAGATAATGTTCCATGCACACTTGAGGAGATGGTATATTCTTCTGCGTTTGGATAGAATGTCCTGAGGATATCAATGAGACTCATCTCATCGAATGTATCATTTAAGACTTCTGTTTCCTTATTAATTTTCTGTTTTGATGATCAGTCCACTGGGGCTTCCCTGGTGGCTCAGAGGTTAAAGGGCCTGTCTCCACTGTGGGAGACCTGGGTTCAATCCCTGGGTCGGGAAGATCCCCTGGAGAAGGAAATGGTAACCCACTTCAGTATTCTTGCCTGGAAAATCCCATGGATGGAGAAGCCTGGTAGGCTATAGTCCATGGGGTCGCAAAGAGTTGGACATGACTGATCGACTTGATTTCACTTCACTTCACTTCACTCCACTTTACTCCACTTGACTTCACTCCACTGGTGTAAATGGGAGTCAAAGTCTCCTAATATTGCTGTGTTGGTGTCAGTCTCTCCTTTGATGTCTGTGAGTGTTTGTCTTCTGTATTGGGGTGATCCTATGCTGGGTGCATCAGTCAGTTCTGTCACTCAGTCTTCACCAACTCTTTGCCACCCTACGGTCTGCACCATGCCAGACTTCACTGTCTATCATCAACAACTAGAGCTTGCTCAAACTCATGTACATTGAATTGGTGATGCCATCCAGCCATCTCATCCTCTGTCATCCCCTTCTCCTCCTGACTTCAATCTTTTCCAGCATCAGGTCTTTTTCCAATGAGTCAGTTGTTCACATGAGGTGCCAAAGTATTGGAGCTTCAGTTTCAGCATCAGTCCTTCCAATGAATATTCAGGACTGACTTCCTTTAGGATTGACTCATTTGATCTCTTTGCAGCCTGAGGAACTTGCAAGAGTCTTCTCCAACACCACAGTTTAAAAGTGCCAATTTTTTTTGGCACTCAGCTTTCTTTATAGTCCAATTCTCGCATCTATACTAGATGGACATTTGTCGGCAAAGTAATGTCTCTGCTTTGTACCATGCTGTCTGGGTTAGTCATAGCTTTTCTTCCAAGAAACAAGCATCTTTTGATTTCATGGTTGCCGTGACCATCTGCAGTGATTTTGGAGCCCAAGAAAATAGTCTGGTGCTTTTTCCACTGTTTCCCCATCTATTTGCTGTGAACTAATGGGACTGGATGCCATGATCTTCGTTTTTTGAATGTTGAGTTTTAAACCACCTTTCGACTCTCCTCTTTCACTTTCATCATGAGGCTCTTTAGTTCTTCTTCACTTTCTGCCATAAGGGTGGTGTCATCTGATTATCTGAGGTTATTGATGTTTGTCCCAGCAACCTTGGTTCCAGCTTATGCTTCATCCATCCTGGCATTTTACATCATGTACTTATACATGATATAAGTTAAATGAACATGGTGACAATATACAGCCTTGACATACTCCTTTCCCAATTTGGAACCGTCTGTTTTCCTATGTCCAGTTCTAACTATGGCATCTTGATCAGCATACAGATTTCTCAGGAGGCAGGTAATGAGGTCTGCTATTCCCATGTCTTTAAAAATTTTCCACAGTTTGCTGTGATCCACACAGTCAAAGGCTTTGGCAAAGGCAATAAAGCAGAAGTACGTTTTTCTGGAACTCTTGATTTTTCTATGATCTAATGGGTGTTGGCAATTTGATCTCTGGTTCCTCTGCTGTCTGAATCCAGTCTGAACATCTGAAATTTCTCAGTTCATGTACTGTTGAAGTCTCTCTTGGAGAATTTTGAGTATTATTTTGCTAGCGTGTGAGGTGAGTGCAATTCTGTAGTAGTTTAGTCATTCTTTGCCATTGCCTTTCTTTGGGATTGGAATGAAAACTGATCTTTTTCAGTCCTGTGGCCACTGCTGAGTTTTCCAGATTTGCTGGCATATTGAGTGCAGCACTTTCACAGCATCATCTTTCAGGATGTGAAATAACTCAGCTGGAATTCTATCACCTCCACTACCTTCATTTGTAGTGATGCTTCCTAACGCCCTCCTGACTTCACTCCCCAGGATGTCTGGTTCTAGGTGAGTGATCACATCAACATGGTTATGTGGGTCATTAAGATCCTTTTTGTGTAGTTCTGTGTATTCTTACCACCTCTTCTTAATATCTTCTGCTTCTGTTAGGTCCATACCATTTCTGTCCATTATTGTGCCCATTTTTGCAAGAAATCTTCCCTTGGTATCTCTAGTTTCTTGAAGAGATCTCTAGTTTTTTCCATTCTATTATTTACCTCTATTTCTTTGCATTGATCACTGAAGGATGTTTTCTTATCTCTCCTCAATATTCTTTGGAACTCTGCATTCAGATGGGTAAATCTTTCTTTGATAGTTACAGTTGTTATCTCTTCCTCTTGAATTGATCCCTTGATTATTATGTAGTGTCCCTCCTTATTTCTTGTAACACTGTTTATTTTAAGGTCTACTTTATCTGATATGAGGATTGCACTACTCCAGCTTTATTTTGCTTTCCATTTGCATGAAATATATTTTTCCATCCTCTTTCTTTCAGTCTGTATGTGTCTATAGGTCTGCAGTAGGTTTCTTGTACACAGCAAATGTATGGGTCTTATTTTTACATCCATTCCGTCAGTCTGTGTCTTTTGTTTGAAGTATTAATCCATGTACATTTGAAGTAGTTATTGATATATATGTTCCTATTGCCACTTTCTTAATTATTTGAGGTTTGTTTTTGTAGATCTTTCTCTTCTATTTCCTGATTACATAAATTCTTTTAGCATTTGTTGTAAAGCTGATTTGGTGGTACTGAATTCTCTCTGCTTTTGCTTGTCTGTAAAGCTTTCAATTTTTCCATCAATGTTGAATGAGATCCTTGCTGGGTAGAGTAACCTTGGCTATATATTTTTCCCTTTCATTACGTTAAATATATCCTGCCATTCCCTTCTGGCCTGCAGCGTTTCTGCTGAAAGATCAGTTGTTAAACGTATGGGGTTTCCCTTGTATATTACTTGTTACTTTTCCCTTGCTGCTTTTAATATTCTTTCTTTGCATTTAATCTTTGTTAATTTGATTAGTATGTGTCTTGATGTGTTTCTCCTTGGGTCTATCCTGTGTTGGACTCTTGTGCCTCTTGGACTTGTTTGACTATTTTCCCCTTCCTTGTTGGGAAAATTTTCAAGTATAATCTCTTCAAAACTTCTCATACCCTTTCTTTTACTCTCCTTCTTCTAGGACCCCTGTAATTCGGAAGCTGATGCATTTAATATTGTCCCAGAAGTCTCAGAGACTATCCTCAGTTATTTTCATTCCTTTTACTTTATTCTGCTCTTCAACAGTTATTTCTACCATTTTATCTTCCAGCTCACTGATCTGTTCTTCTGCTTCAGATACCCTGCTATTGGCCCCTTCCAGAGTATTTTTAATTTCAGTAGTTGTGCTGTTTATCTGTGTATGTTCATTCTTTAGCTTTTTCTAGGTATTTGTCGATTGATTCTTGCATTTTCTCCATTCTATTCTCAAGGTTTTTTTAATCATCTTTACTATCATTATTCTGACTTCTTTTTCATGTAGTTTGCTTATTTCCTCTTCATTTATTTGGACTTGTGTATTTCTAGTTAGTTCCTTAATCTGTGCAGTATTTCTCTGACTGTTCATTTTTTTTTTTAAATTTATTGTGCTTGAGGTCTCCTTTTCCCAGGCTTCAAGGTTGAATTCTTTCTTCCTTTTGGTTTCTGCCCTCATAAGGTTGGTCCAGTGGTTTGTGTAGCTTCCAGTAGGGTGAGGTTTATGCTGAGTTTTATTTTTTCTCTGATGGGCAGGGCTGAGTGAGGTGGTAATCCTGTCTGCTGATGATACAGTTTGTATCTTTGTCTTTTTTGTTGTTTGGCTGAGGCGTCCTACACAGGTGTTATTGGCAGTTAGATGATGCCAGGTCTTGTATACAAGTGGTTGCCTTTGTGGGAGTTCTCACTATTTGATGCTCCTTAGGGTTAGGAGTTTTCTGGTAGTCTAGGGTCTTGGAGTCAGTGGTTCCACCTCAAAGACACAAGGCTTGGTCTCTGGCCAGGAATAAAGATTCCACAGGTGGTTGATTATGGCATTAAATGGAATTAAAACAAATGCCCCAAAATAAGACACCAATGACAAACCCCAGACAAATGGCAGTTACAAAATCAGTCAAATAATCATTCAGATAATGGAATATACACACATACATATACACTCATAAGCAAATAAAAACAGTCCAACAAAAATGCACAAGAGATTGACCTGGTGAACAAAGGGAACCAAAAATGATAGCCAGAGTTAAGAACCGAACTAACTAAAGCACAAGCTAGAAAACAAAACTAAAGCAAGGTGCTAACTGGGGGACAAAGCAATGAAAACAATACTAACAAATATGGTAAGAAAAAGAAAGGAAAGGAAGAATAGAAATTCAGGGTTAAATAGAGGTAGATAAAGATGAACTGCAAGGGGAAGAAAACAGTAGGGAATGCAAACAATGGAATAAGTGTAGAAAAAAATAATAATAGGTTTAAAAATGTAAATGTTAAAATTCAAAAAAGAAGTAAAACAAGAAAAGAAGAAGAAGGAACAAGGGCAAACTCCACAGAACTGCAAGAGGGCAATGAACAGGCAGAGGTTTATAACGGCAATAAAGAGTGTGATTGGAAAAAAAAAAAAACCCTCAGAAGCTTAATTAGATTTCACAATGCTAATAAAATGGACAACTACAACAGAGCAGGGAGAAAAAGGGGGCGGGGGGGATGTCCAAAAGAAACTACAGAACAAGTCACAATATAAGAACAATAAATGTTTTTCTTGAGTCTCTGTGTTATAGCCACATGTCTGGGAAACAAATTCACTCAGAAGGACAGTGCAAATAGCGGAGTGCAGTTTATTACACTGGTGGGCCCAAGGCAGAGTCTCCTCTTAGCCAAGGACCCCAGCCAGTTTTTGTGAAAACCTTATATACCCTAAGTATACGTTTCCAAACTCAACTCCCCAAATTCCCTGAAACTAGTCTTAACAAAGGAAAAGAAAGATACACTCAAAGTTAACCCGTGATTCATATGCCTTAAGCTTAGGTAGTTAACAGTGGACAATTATCAACAGGCCTGTGGTCATACCCCAGTAAGCATAATAAAATTTATGATTCTATTAGGTTACACAGATAATTAGGGTATTCTTTTAGGCCACGGAGAGTCAGGGTACAAGCCGTGGGACTCTTCCATCTGGGGGTGGGGGGAAGATCTGGCTTTCCAGTTGGTTTGTTGTTTCCATGGATACTGGGCATATAGGCCCAAGATGGAGCCCTGCTTTCAAGATGGAGCCTGTTCTGTCTGTTTCCTCCTTCATCTGCTGTCAGCATCCTCTCCTTCGCTGGGAGTCACAGTCCACCTTGCCTCCCTAGGATGCCCTCCAACACTCATCTGGTCTCTGGACCTGCTGTGAGGTCAGCTCTGACTATAATCTGGTCCTACACCTGTGTGTTCTTACCTCCAATGCCCACAGCTATCAGAACTATTGCATTTTCTTTTGTGGGAGCTCTCAGTGTCCATTTATATATTACATAGACCCAGAATCTGCCTAGTTGATTGTGTGGATTTAATTTGCAGCTTGTGCAGCTGGTGGGAAGATTTTGGACCTTATTACTTAGCCACACTGCCCCTGGGTTTCAACTGTGGCTTTATTTCTACTTCTGCCTGTGGGTCTCCATTGGAGTTTGCCCCTGAGGCTGCCCTGGATGCCTTGGCTCTGCCCCAGCGAGGGCCAGGTGTTAAGGGGGTGCAGCTGCTTGGGTTGAAGGGGCTCTGGCAGCACCGGGTACTCAGGTGAGTTGACAGCTAGGGAAACACAAAACATAGTGCTCTAGAAGGGTATGGCAACCCATGCCAGTATTCTTTCCTGGAGAACCCCACTGACTGAGAAGCCTGGCAGGCCACAGTCCACAGGGTCACACAACTAGACACTACCAACTTGATCCCGCACACATAGATGCAAGAATTTTTTGGCCTATGGCAGCTCTGCCCCCAGTGAGAGCTGAGTGTGAAGGTGGCACAGCTGCTTGGGTTGCAGGGACCCTGACAGTGCCAAGCATGCAGGGGCACCCACTGCCTCAGCTGCAGGAGTTATGGCCCTATCAGTCTTTTTTTGAGCCTCTGGTAGGTGGTAATCAAAAAACCTCTTTGGTTAGGCTTTCTCCACAGCTTGGCCTGATCAGGAACTTAGAGGGCTCCCTTGCCTGGAATCCTTCTCTGTTGATCAGGGCATCAGGCACATAGACGGTGAAAGGTTGTTGCTGAACCACAAAAGATGCTGGGATTCTTGGCCTCCGGAGGAGAATTCAATCCGGGGCCAGTGACNCTCCTTCGCTGGGAGTCACAGTCCACCTTGCCTCCCTAGGATGCCCTCCAACACTCATCTGGTCTCTGGACCTGCTGTGAGGTCAGCTCTGACTATAATCTGGTCCTACACCTGTGTGTTCTTACCTCCAATGCCCACAGCTATCAGAACTATTGCATTTTCTTTTGTGGGAGCTCTCAGTGTCCATTTATATATTACATAGACCCAGAATCTGCCTAGTTGATTGTGTGGATTTAATTTGCAGCTTGTGCAGCTGGTGGGAAGATTTTGGACCTTATTACTTAGCCACACTGCCCCTGGGTTTCAACTGTGGCTTTATTTCTACTTCTGCCTGTGGGTCTCCATTGGAGTTTGCCCCTGAGGCTGCCCTGGATGCCTTGGCTCTGCCCCAGCGAGGGCCAGGTGTTAAGGGGGTGCAGCTGCTTGGGTTGAAGGGGCTCTGGCAGCACCGGGTACTCAGGTGAGTTGACAGCTAGGGAAACACAAAACATAGTGCTCTAGAAGGGTATGGCAACCCATGCCAGTATTCTTTCCTGGAGAACCCCACTGACTGAGAAGCCTGGCAGGCCACAGTCCACAGGGTCACACAACTAGACACTACCAACTTGATCCCGCACACATAGATGCAAGAATTTTTTGGCCTATGGCAGCTCTGCCCCCAGTGAGAGCTGAGTGTGAAGGTGGCACAGCTGCTTGGGTTGCAGGGACCCTGACAGTGCCAAGCATGCAGGGGCACCCACTGCCTCAGCTGCAGGAGTTATGGCCCTATCAGTCTTTTTTTGAGCCTCTGGTAGGTGGTAATCAAAAAACCTCTTTGGTTAGGCTTTCTCCACAGCTTGGCCTGATCAGGAACTTAGAGGGCTCCCTTGCCTGGAATCCTTCTCTGTTGATCAGGGCATCAGGCACATAGACGGTGAAAGGTTGTTGCTGAACCACAAAAGATGCTGGGATTCTTGGCCTCCGGAGGAGAATTCAATCCGGGGCCAGTGACGAGGCTTGATTGCTTAGATCTTTTGTGTAATAAAGATTTATTAAAGTATAAAAGAGATAGAGAAAGCTTCTGACATAGACATCAGAAGGGGGCAGAAAGAATATCCCCCTGCTAGTCTTTAGCTGGATGTTATACAGCTATTAGCAGTCTGCTAATTAGAGAAAGGAGAAGTCTCAAAACACAGAAAATGGCACCAGGCCCCTCACCCACAACACACATCGAGATAACATTGGCATCAGGAGAGTCATCCCAGGCCATAAAATGATTGACATGAATCTTGAAGAAAGGCAGATTTCCAAACAAATGTATAGTTTCATTAACATAGATTAGGAGAACAAAGTATGAGTATAACATACTGGTTTGTAAGTCAGTTCTGAGCCTTTAGGCAGAACAGACCTGAAGACAGAATCTAGGGTGAATACATAGTACATTAACACAGCTTAAGACAAATATTTCCATAAGAAAAATGCATTGGTTAGCTCAAGGTTTGAGAAAAGTTCAGTTCAGGTGGAACCGGGTGTCATTATGGCAACACAGAATTTTAAGAGAAACCTCTTTTTAAAATTGTATAGAGAAGGGGGGAAAATATAACTGGTTTGTTTCCTCCTGCCACTTAAGAGAGAGAGAAGAAATGTTTGATATTTGCAGCCTATATCCCCAATTAGGAGACCCCTGGCCTTCCTCCCTGTTACCCTCTCAAGGGGCCCCTAGGCTTGGGTCCTACACTGTAGAATGGTGCATCAGGCACTTAAAGGGGAACATAGGTCAGGGTCCTACTCTGTAGATTGGTGCATCAGGTACTAAAGGGGCAAACTGGTGGGGTCTTACCATGTTGGACCAATGCATCAGGGACTTGATGGGCCAGTCTGTCTATTGTTCAGCTGCCAGATGCTGGCTTGTAGGGAGAGAGGCGCTATGGTGATGACTCCACCCTCTATGTATGACTCAGCAGTATCACCTTGCTTCCATGGCTGCCTGGCTTTCCTCCACAGGCTTTTCCCACCACAGTCTCCTCCCTCAGGTCCCCTTGGTCTGTCTCTCTGCAGTCAACAGCAGGATTTGCTCTGGGATTGTTCCACAATTCATATGGTCCGGCTCCCAACAGCTGCACCTTCTTGGGAACCTGCGTCCCTGCCCGAGGTACATATGGCTGCGGCAAGGGCTGTCTGTTTTTCATTCCATTTATGCTGCCACAGATCAGCTGCTTCACTCTCTGCTTTAAATGTTTCTCCTCTGATTCAGACAATTGCCCTGATGTAGGGACTGGACCCCTGCTCCAGTCCCCCCACCTGCTGAAGGCAGGTCCAGTCCTACTAACACTCCTGTTTTTCCCCCAAGGTCCTTCATCCTACCAAATTTTGCATGGTTCAGTATATTGTTTTCCAGTGGTCAGGTACTCCTGTCCACTCTCAGCAAGCACAGTCTGCAAGCACTTCTGTGTCTGAAGGTATATTCCTGATGTATCCGTGGACAGAGATATACTCCACATTCACCTAATCCTCCCACATCTTGTTCATCCTTGGTATTACTTTTTAGTGCACAAAATTCAGGACTAAAATACCTTCATTTGGATTTTTTTAATGAATATAAACTTATTTTGCCCCAGTAAGTGTTTGTTCTTATATTTTCTTATATTTATCCAATATTGACAGCAGTTTTCTTTTGGGATGTGACTGTCATAAATATGTCATTCACTCACACATTTCTTTTTGGCATTTCTAGATGGCTGAGTTTGGGGAGTCTCTCTCATAAACAGCACATGGCTGAGCAGGCTGCCCCTTTATTCAGCATCAGAATTCCCATCCTTCAGGAGTCTGTCTCCATGAACTTGGAAGGGAGGGTTAGGTCAGTAAAATAGCCCCATTCTCAAAAGAAGTCTGTAAGGAGAAGACATACCACCTTTTGCTATTTAAATAAGCCAAAACAAAGTTTTAAAATCAGTTGAATCTAGCAATCCCACTCAACATATATTCTGAGAAAACATAATTCAAAAAGATACATGTACCCCTATGTTCACAGCAGCACTATTCACAATAGCCAATGTGTGGAAACAACCTAAATACTCATGGACAGATAAGTGGATAAAGAAGATGGAATACTACTCAGCCATAAAAAGAATGAAATAATGTCATTTGTAGCAACGTGGATGGACCTAAAGATTATCATGAGAAGTGAAGTACATCAGGAAGAGCAAGACATATCATATGACATGACATATATGAAATCAAAACTATGACATGAATGAATTCATTTAGAAAGCAGATTTGCGGTTACCAAGAGGGAGGGGGGCTGGAGGAGGGTTGAAGTGAGAGTTTGGGATTAGCAGATGCAAACTATTATATGTCGACTGAATAAACAACAAGGTCCTACTGTATAGCACAGGGAGCAATACACAAAATCCTACGATAAACCATAATGGAAAAGGATATGGAATGCATGTATACTTATAACTGAATCATTTTTACTGTATAATGGTAATTAACACAATGTTGTAAATCAACTATATTACAATAAAATAAATTTTTTAAAAGTCAATTGGCTAGAACTTGCCTGGTGGTACAGTGGATAAGATTCTACCTTCCAATACAGGGGACACAAGTTTGATCCCTGATCTGGGAAGATACCACATGCCATGAAGCAATTAAGCTTGTACACCACAAATACTGAGCCTACATGCCTAGAGCCTGTGCTCTGCGAGAAGAGAAGCCACCACAATGAGAAGCCTGCACACCCCAACCAGAGAGTAGCCCCCACTCGCCTCAACGANTATTCCTGATGTATCCGTGGACAGAGATATACTCCACATTCACCTAATCCTCCCACATCTTGTTCATCCTTGGTATTACTTTTTAGTGCACAAAATTCAGGACTAAAATACCTTCATTTGGATTTTTTTAATGAATATAAACTTATTTTGCCCCAGTAAGTGTTTGTTCTTATATTTTCTTATATTTATCCAATATTGACAGCAGTTTTCTTTTGGGATGTGACTGTCATAAATATGTCATTCACTCACACATTTCTTTTTGGCATTTCTAGATGGCTGAGTTTGGGGAGTCTCTCTCATAAACAGCACATGGCTGAGCAGGCTGCCCCTTTATTCAGCATCAGAATTCCCATCCTTCAGGAGTCTGTCTCCATGAACTTGGAAGGGAGGGTTAGGTCAGTAAAATAGCCCCATTCTCAAAAGAAGTCTGTAAGGAGAAGACATACCACCTTTTGCTATTTAAATAAGCCAAAACAAAGTTTTAAAATCAGTTGAATCTAGCAATCCCACTCAACATATATTCTGAGAAAACATAATTCAAAAAGATACATGTACCCCTATGTTCACAGCAGCACTATTCACAATAGCCAATGTGTGGAAACAACCTAAATACTCATGGACAGATAAGTGGATAAAGAAGATGGAATACTACTCAGCCATAAAAAGAATGAAATAATGTCATTTGTAGCAACGTGGATGGACCTAAAGATTATCATGAGAAGTGAAGTACATCAGGAAGAGCAAGACATATCATATGACATGACATATATGAAATCAAAACTATGACATGAATGAATTCATTTAGAAAGCAGATTTGCGGTTACCAAGAGGGAGGGGGGCTGGAGGAGGGTTGAAGTGAGAGTTTGGGATTAGCAGATGCAAACTATTATATGTCGACTGAATAAACAACAAGGTCCTACTGTATAGCACAGGGAGCAATACACAAAATCCTACGATAAACCATAATGGAAAAGGATATGGAATGCATGTATACTTATAACTGAATCATTTTTACTGTATAATGGTAATTAACACAATGTTGTAAATCAACTATATTACAATAAAATAAATTTTTTAAAAGTCAATTGGCTAGAACTTGCCTGGTGGTACAGTGGATAAGATTCTACCTTCCAATACAGGGGACACAAGTTTGATCCCTGATCTGGGAAGATACCACATGCCATGAAGCAATTAAGCTTGTACACCACAAATACTGAGCCTACATGCCTAGAGCCTGTGCTCTGCGAGAAGAGAAGCCACCACAATGAGAAGCCTGCACACCCCAACCAGAGAGTAGCCCCCACTCGCCTCAACGAGAGAAAGCCTGCAGGCAGCAATGAAGACCCAGCCGACCAAAAATAAACAGAAGACATTTTCAAGCATCAGTTGGCTACATTGCAGGAAATGACGGCAACATAGATTGAATCTGATCGGGCTTCATGCTTTAGAAACTCCTTTCCCATCCACAGGTAAGGCCATATATGCTAACACACAGAGGTAATATTTCCTAGAACCTTCCCCTTAACTTGGGCTTCCCTTGTGGCTCAACTGGTAAAGAATCCACCTGCAATGAGACAGACCTGGGTTCAATCCCTGGGTTGGGAAGATCCCCTGGAGAAGGGAAAAGCTACGCACTCCAGTATTCTGGCCTGGAGAACGCCATGGACTGTGTAGTCCATGGAGTTGCAGAGCCTGACACAACTGAGCAACTGTCACTTTCACTTTCTCCTTACTTGCCTCTCATCATGCTTGCTCTACCTTGGCAGCTTGTTGATTGCAATCACTGAACTCCTGCTTCCTTACCTCTCTTCTCTGCTCCCTTGCTTTGGTTCTCTAAATGAATTATTTGTTTCTCCAAACCAGCTTTGCTCCCATGGCTTCACACTCTGCAAGCCATGGGCTAGATCTAACCTCCCTCTATGCCCATCTACAGCTTCAAGGAGGCCCCTTGGGTCTGTGATCTTCAGCATAAAGATGACCTGATATAGTAAAAATGCTGAAGTTTATAAATAATGCAAGAGATTTCAAACAGGAAATGATCATTTGTCTCTCCTGCTCTCTGATCCAGGCAGCACTATTATTGTCTATATCACTAAACTACAATGTAAAAATGGCCCACCCACCAACTTGGGACCTAGAACAGGAGAAGTTTCAGGTTTAGCTATTCCTCAGTACTATTCCTGAACTTCTCCATCTTTTGGAAGCTAGTTTATATCTTGTGGGTATGTCTGGCCCCTTCACTAGACTGAAAACACCTGTGTCTTATCTACCTTTGTAATCTCCACCTGGCCTAATAGAGTACTTTACATGTGTAGGCACTCAATAATGTGAAATAGAGAAAAAATGAGTAAAACAAACTATCAGAAAAAGAGAATCAAAAGGGGGGGGGAGATGACTCTTTCAGAACTGTGTTTATATAAAATTGAGATGTGATCAATTGAATGAGGATTTGTCTAGATTGGTTGGTTCTTGTAGTGATAGAAAAATAATTGTAAATATCTCTAATATGTGTGTAACCTTAATCATTCCTTTAGACTTACTAACAAAGCTATGGACAGGAGGGCCCAACAGTAGTGTAATCCTGCCAGTCTCTCACCCTCCAATAGTTGCATCCCTGGCGTGCTTTCCCCCTTCCAGTTGAAGTGGGTGGAGCAGAATCAACGAATGTGGCGCACATGGTCTATGTATGGCTAGTGATGGTTTCCTTCCCCTTTACAGCATTTATCATCTCTGCCTCTGTCGCTCCAGACCTGTGCCCTAGCAGAAACTACTGCTTCTGTCATACCTCTGGATGTCAGCCATGACGTTGTAGCCTTAGCTGGTTTTCCATTCCATTCTGCAAGTCATTTCTGCCCTTCCTTGCACATCAGTGTATTACTAAGCCACAAAGAGCACAGCCTCGTGCTTTCAAGTTCTTAGGACGCCTCTAATGCTAGAGCTCTTATCCAGCAGAGGCAGCACCATCCCCCGGCGCTGAGCCTCCAGCACAGCACAGACGCACAGGACTTTTACTCAACCACTCCTTCCTCTCTAACACAAACCACTTATTTTTCTGATCAAAGCAGTTTACTTCAATAATAACTCCCCTCAAAGTTGATGAATTTTTATTCATAGAAGGGTTCTTATTCTCCCAAACCTCAGGGAGGGGTATTCTTAGGGGCAGATATTCATTTCAACTTACCTAGTTATTATAGCTCATATCAGAGTCCTTAAACCCTCACTTAAGTAAAGCTTTGATGGGTTTGCCTTCCTGGGCATCTAGATATGCCTGGACATGCTTCCATCCACCGTGGGTACTTCTACAACTTAGCCTCTCACTGGAGGACTCCTGCTACACTTGAGTAGTGTTTTATAATTAAAAATTACAAATGAACTTGAGAGAACCAAATGAAAGCAAGTATGTGAAAGTGCTTTGCAAATACAATGTATTATAGTTAATTCCTTATTATTTGTTTGTTTGCTTGCTTAATAGAAACCCATGTCCATGGGGGAACTGAAGGCTTCAAATAGTGAAGATTTTAAAAATAAACGACAGGGATGTTTAACTGTAGAAGAGATCAAATTGAAAAAAAACATGTGAATATAAATTCAAAATCTACGTACTAGATAGAATTTCTGTGGCCCTTTTGAATGTACTGTTAGTCACTCGGTCGTATCTGACTCTCTGCGACCCCATAAACTGCCAGGCTTCTCTGCCCAAGGAATTCTCCAGGAAAGAATACTGGAGTGGGTTGCCTTTCCCTTCTCCAGGGGATCTTCCATGACCTGTGTATCAAACCTGGGTCTCTTGCATTGCAGGCAGGTTCTTTACCATCTGAGCCACCAGGGAATCCCCAAGAATTCTGGAATGGGTAGCCTTTCCCTTCTTCAGGGGATCTTCCAAACCCTGGGTTCGAACCTGGGTCTTCTGCATTGTGGGCAGATTTATTTTTACCATCTGAGCCAGACACTTGCCAAGTGAACAGAGAGAAAGTTGGAAGATGGTCCTGCAGTACCTAAAAGTTGTCATACTCAGGCTATGTATGTTAGGTCACAGAAATCTAAACGAAACTATACAGCATGGAGAATTACAAAGCTTGACTCCAGAGGTCATCTACTTGGATTTAAATCTCAGCCCTGCCACTTAAGAGCTCTAGGTGAATTTTGACAAATTACTTAATCTTAGTGTCTCGTCTATAATAAATTAGAGATGTCATAGTACCATCTCCCCAAAGTATTACATGAGTCAATACATATAAAGCACTTACTGTCAGATCAGGTACAGAGCAAGTCTTTAATATGAATAAATTTTACAATTCATCTACTCATACCATTGTTTTTCATGGGAGTAAATTGGGCTAGAGTTTACCCAAATGTTTGCTAAAGTGGAAATTTGGGAAATGGTTTTTTCAATTAGGTAGAATTTGATAAATATTTATTTGAAATTGAATTGAAAATTATTTACTCCCATCATCCCATCAACAGAAAATAGGATTAAAGATTTAATGAGCATGGCCCCACCCATCAGTACAAGACTGAGTTTCCTCACATTAAGTCTCTCCCACTGGGAAGCTTCTTATCCTCATCCATCATAGAGGAGACATCATGAAAACCACAGTCACAGAAACCTGGCCAAACTCCTCACATGGACCACAGCTTGTCTAACTCAGTGTAACTGTGAGCCATGCCTTGTAGGGCCACCCAAGACGGATGGGTCATAGTGGAAAGTTCTGACAAAACGCGGTCCACCGGAGAAGACAATGGCAAACCACTTCAGTATTCTGGCATTGAGAGCCCCTGAACAGTATGAAAAGGCAAAAAGATATGACACTGAAAGATGAACTCCCAGCTTGGTAGGTGCTCAATATGCTACTGGAGAAGACTGGAGAAATAACTCCAGAAAGGAGGAAGAGACAGAGCCAAAGTGAAAACACCACCAGTTGTGGATGTGACTGGGGATGGAAGTAAAGTCCAATGCTATACAGAAAAATATTGCATAGGAAACTGGAATGTTAGGTCCATGAACCAAGGTAAATTGGAAGTGATCAAACAGGAGATGGCAAGATTGAACATCGACATTTTAGGAATCGGTGAACTAAAGTGAACTGTAATAGGTGAAGTTAATTCAGATGATCATTATATCTACTACTCTGGGCAAGAATGCCTTAGAAAAAGGGGTATAGTCCTCATAGTCAACAAAAGAGTCCGAAATACAGTACTTGGGTGCAATCTCAAAAATGACAGAATGATTTCTGTTCGTTTCCAAGGCAAATCTTTCAATATCACAGTAATCCAAGTCTATACCCCAAGCACTAATGCCAAAGAAGCTGAAGTTGAACGATTCTATGAAGACCTACTCAAAAATGATGTCCTTTTCATCATAAGGGACTAGAACGCAAAAGTAGGAAGCCAAGAGACACCTGAACGAACAGGGATGTATGGCCTTGGAGTTCAAAATGAAGCAGGGCAGAGGCTAACAGAGTGAATGCACTGGTCATAGCAATCACCCTCTTCTAACAACACAAGAGACGACTCTACACATGGACATCACCAGATGGTCAATACCAAAATCAGATTCATTATGTTCTTTGTGGCCAAAGACAGAGAAGCTCTATACAAAACAAGAAGCAAAAATAAGGCCAGGGGCTGACTATGGCTCAGATCATGAACTCTTTAATGTCAAATTTAGACATAAATTGAAGAAAGTAGGGAAAACCACTAGACCATTAAGGTATGACCTAAATTAAATCCCTTATAATTAGACGGTGGAAGTGACATATAGATTCAAGGCACTAGATCTGATAGAGTGCCTGAGAAATATACATAAGATATTCGTGATCAAGACCATCCCCAAGAAAAGGAAATGCAAATGGAAAAATGGTTGTCTGAGGAGTCCTTACAAATAGCTGAGAAAAGAAGAGAAGCTAAAGACAAAGGAGGAAAGGAAAGATATACCCTTCGGAATGCAGAGTTCCAAAGAATAGCAAGGATAGATAAGAAAGCCTCCCTCAGTGATCAATGCAAAGAAATAGAGGAAAGCAATAGAATGGAAAAGACTAGAGATCTCTTCAAGAAAATTAGAGACATCAGGGGAACATTTCATGCAAAGATGGGCACAGTAAAGGATAGAAATGATATGCACCTAACAGAAGTAGAAGATAGTAAGAAGAGGTGGAAAGAATACACAAAAACTATACAAATAACACCTTCAGTTCAGTTCAGCTGCTCAGTCGTATCCAACTCTTTGCGACCCCATGAATCGCAACACGCCAGGCCTCCCTGTCCATCANCTGAACGAACAGGGATGTATGGCCTTGGAGTTCAAAATGAAGCAGGGCAGAGGCTAACAGAGTGAATGCACTGGTCATAGCAATCACCCTCTTCTAACAACACAAGAGACGACTCTACACATGGACATCACCAGATGGTCAATACCAAAATCAGATTCATTATGTTCTTTGTGGCCAAAGACAGAGAAGCTCTATACAAAACAAGAAGCAAAAATAAGGCCAGGGGCTGACTATGGCTCAGATCATGAACTCTTTAATGTCAAATTTAGACATAAATTGAAGAAAGTAGGGAAAACCACTAGACCATTAAGGTATGACCTAAATTAAATCCCTTATAATTAGACGGTGGAAGTGACATATAGATTCAAGGCACTAGATCTGATAGAGTGCCTGAGAAATATACATAAGATATTCGTGATCAAGACCATCCCCAAGAAAAGGAAATGCAAATGGAAAAATGGTTGTCTGAGGAGTCCTTACAAATAGCTGAGAAAAGAAGAGAAGCTAAAGACAAAGGAGGAAAGGAAAGATATACCCTTCGGAATGCAGAGTTCCAAAGAATAGCAAGGATAGATAAGAAAGCCTCCCTCAGTGATCAATGCAAAGAAATAGAGGAAAGCAATAGAATGGAAAAGACTAGAGATCTCTTCAAGAAAATTAGAGACATCAGGGGAACATTTCATGCAAAGATGGGCACAGTAAAGGATAGAAATGATATGCACCTAACAGAAGTAGAAGATAGTAAGAAGAGGTGGAAAGAATACACAAAAACTATACAAATAACACCTTCAGTTCAGTTCAGCTGCTCAGTCGTATCCAACTCTTTGCGACCCCATGAATCGCAACACGCCAGGCCTCCCTGTCCATCATCATCTCCCGGAGTTCACTCAGACTCACGTCCATC